>CALZFC010000248.1:3560000-3570000 GCA_945643635.1 Allodiplogaster sudhausi
TCGCGACACGCGCATCCCGCACGACGTCTCCGACAGATGTCTACTCAAGCTCAAGTTGGTCCTCTCTTTCTCTCTCTCTCTCGCTCTCTCGCTGTCTCTCTCGCGCTCTTTCTCTCACTCTTTCTCTTTCTCTGCCTCTCTCTACCTCTCTCTCGCTCTTTCTTTTACATAACTCACCCTGGACCCATTCTCTCTCTGCCTCCGTCTCTCGTTCTATGGCAGTCTCTTTCTTTCGTTCTGTATCTCTCTATCTCACCATTTCTCTCTATATCTCTCCTTCTCTCTTTCTATCTTTATCATTCTCAGTCTCCTATCTCTCTCACTCGCTCACTATCTCTCTCGCTCTCTCTTTCTTTCTCTCTCTTTATAATTCTCATTCTCCTTCTCTCTCTCTCTCTCTCTCTTCAGCGATATCTTCGAAACGGTCGAGGAAAGCTTCGCCAACTCGACGCATGTGCCCAGTGGAGATGTGTGCCAATTTTAATCTTTTTTTTTCTAATTTTGTTTTATGAACTATATTTTTTATTTGTTTTTTTTAATTAAAAAAATATGAAAATTTCTGATTTAAATTTATATCAATGCAGGCGATACAAAAGGCGTGGAACGTCACTCTCAGCTGCTTCGGCCTCTCATCGACGTATACTTAATACATATAAAAATTTTAACCATTCTTTTTTATTGATTTATAAAACACATTTACCACATTTTTCCTTAAATGTTAAACATTAATTTCTTGGAGGTGGCTTCAAATGCTAATTTAATCTCCTGCCTACGGTGACATTGTATTGCGAAAATGTCGATTGAATTATTGAATTATGTAAATAAATGTCATAGATGAAAGAGCGCCTCATGTGAGTTTTGTGATTCTGATATTTTAAATTCCTTTTTTTCATCATGTAAAGATGGAAAGTAAAGAAGGTGATATTACTGTTTTTACGGGTACAAACATGGTTCATAGCATGCTGCTTTTGAAAATGGTTTACCGTTATTTATTCGTACGACAAACTATGAAATGACAAGAAAAAGGGTAATTCAGGCAAATAACAGCCAAAATGGGAAAGGAAAGGAGGGATAGTGGATAGGAATTACTGAACCTGAGAGAGAGAGAGTGTGTGTGTGTGGGAGTGATAGTGAGTGAGAGAGAGATGGAGTATGTGCAAGATAGAGTAAACAGACGAAGCAGAGAGAAAGGACCAATCAAAGTGAAAACAGCCAATCTGCTTTCACTGAAGGAAAAAACCCAACTATCATTGAAATCGTTATACTTATTAGTCGTATGTAAAGCAAAGTTGTTCCGAAATTGTGTAATAGTTTATGCACTGGGGTTTCAAACAAGAAAGTGAGAGAGGATGGGCTAGAGAAAGAAAGAGTGACGAGAGACAGAGAAAATGAGATAGAGACGGAGGGAGAGAGAGAGAGGGAGAGAGAGTAGAAGACAGAGAGAGAGAGAGAGAGAGAGAGAGAGCGAGGGATAGAGAGAGAGAGAGGGAGTGAGAAAACAGCAAATAATGAGAAGCAAGCTTGCATAGCGGCGTGGCCGGTATGAATATGCCGGCTATGATTTGCTTGTAGATCATAGCCAGTTGTCAGGAAACGCAAACTCTGCCAAGCATAGCAATGATTTGTAAACCATCCGCACATAAAGAATATTGAAAAATCCATTAAACAAAACCCATTTGGGTGTAATAATATATAAGTATTAGGTGAGCAATAATGAACTAAGCTTGGTACGTATCACGAATGGTTTAGGAATAGTCGACGCACCGTATCGTTTTTTCACACTAAAAATGCATTTCAAATTCAGAGCGCTGCGGGAGGCTCCTCGTTCAGTCGTGTTTATTTTGTTTGCTGAAAATAGTTCTTGTCAAAAAAGCTTTTTTGTTGAGAGCGTCCATCGTAGAGTAGTCTTGCTCTTAAGTTAACGACATTCTCCACGGAGTGCAGGCCGTTTAGCGATTTCAAAAGTTCTCGATTGATGCTTTTCATGAATTTCAAATACGCGTTATGTCTTCGTTTTCCAAAGTCGAACCAATCGAAGGTGTATTATCGAAGAAGTCCTGTTATTATTTGATTGCCACACGAGTTGCTCCGCTCCTTGCCCATGATCCATCCTATGCTTTTCCTTCCAGGGCTACTTGCAATTAGTCGACATTCTTTGTAGCTCAACAGCCCTAACAGCACTTGCAGCTGCCATGGAAGAGGGCCCAGTCAAGACCGAAGTCCACGACGTGAAAACGTACGTGTCCAAATAGGTTTCGCACTAAATTTGAAATGTGCTGCCGAAATGGGAGTGAAATGGAATCGATATGCCGTTTTAGTAGTATCCAGCTTTTTTTTCTTTACAATAAGTGATTCATGCTGCCTCTATCATTATTCTTGTAAGGTGGAAAAGTTGTT
Source organism: Allodiplogaster sudhausi (assembly GCA_945643635.1). Taxonomy (NCBI): domain Eukaryota; kingdom Metazoa; phylum Nematoda; class Chromadorea; order Rhabditida; family Diplogasteridae; genus Allodiplogaster; species Allodiplogaster sudhausi. Next base: position 3,562,398 of record CALZFC010000248.1, read on the forward strand.
TAAAAGATCCACCTTTTTCATTGTCATCACGCATCAAATCACGATGTTTATTCAGGGTTGTGCCAGTGTGCCGTGGACCTCGCGTCAAGGACTTGTGCCAAGCGTTCTCCGAAATGTCCTTACCACGTCGTCGGTTAGTCTCTTCATCTCTGTACGCTGGGTTCATGAAACAAAAAGGAACAACAAAATATGTTTGTGATTCAAGGAAATTGCAAGTTTTGTCTTTATTCCCTAGTTTTTCATGAGTTTTTTCTATTGGTCATTGGGTTGAAAGTGACCGACTGATAATTTTGATGATGAGATAAGCATTGTTCCGGAATTTTTTTAGTGAAGAATTGAAGATGACAATTGCCTGCTCTTGAGCCCCCGCGGTTAATGAAACGGGATTGTTAACAGGAGGAAATGATTGTTTTCCCCCCTGAAGCTATCGGCTTATTGAAATGGCATGTCGAACGGAGATTTGTACGTTGCATCTTGCAGTTTATTATTGATTTTTTGAACTTTCAAGTGTGACAGCGATTTTTTCTTGATCAGTTGAATTTATACGTCAAAATCTGGATCGGGTTGATATTGCTCCAATAAGACTCAAATTCGGGCTGGCATTTAAAATGAGTATTGGTTGTCCTTGAGACATAAAACAAAATACAGGTAGTATTTTGTTGGTTGTGTTATCGATTGATTGCTCCTTGCCGTGCTTTCCAGCTCGTACTCGACTCGCATTCTCTCTACTCCTTCGAGTCACGCGCCGCCGCAGCGGCTGTCCAGTCTGACTGACGTCATCGACCCGGAGACGAGCATGCTCAACTCGGGCAAGGTCAGGGACCCGTCCGAGACCACTCACGAGAGAATTAATTGGCTTAGTGCCAAAAAAGTGATCGGTTCCATTACAGCATAGATATGATCATCACCATCAAAGGATCAGCGGAAAAAGCCTCCCCCCATATTTTTTATTAACTAACAAAGCAAAGCAAAAAAATATAAGATTGCTTCGCTAGCGATTGATTTCCCCGCGCCAAAAGGTGGGTAATTTGCGTGCAAGAAACAGGCAGCCGAGAAACGAGTAATTGATTTTCCCTTTGCTTCCTCTAAATAAGTGCTTGAACGCTTTTGGGATGTGAAGAGCAACAATTAATTAGCGCTTCTAAATTCAGGCTTGCGCCCTTTGCTGACTTTGAGCCGAAGCAGATTTGCCAAAAGTAGTTGATGATGAAATAGCGCGAACTTGTTGGAGGTCACTGAAGTGGTGAATAGAAGAAGCCAGAGAAATATTTGAAGAAAAAGGATTTTAAAAAAGAAACGAAATAGGATGTTTGGTTTACGTGTGAATTAGAGCGGTCGATTAGAGGATGCTTTTCCCTAGGCGGCAACTACTATCCCTCTCAGGTAATAAAGCCCCTGTCGATGACCCAGAAGAAGAGGGTGGTATTGGGCCTATCAAACCAAACTTGGTTAGCTGAAAACCGAGTTGCTACTTAATTTTTTCTTTAAAGTATGGTGGGATAGCGCTTTGTGGAAGCACCAGAGGGTGGGTGTGGGTCTCTCAAATCGAAAGCATCTGTTTTCCTCTAGGCCTTAGGAGCAACCCTTCCTTTGTACGTCGTATAGCAGTTCTATTTTGTAATTGTAGTGAAATAGTGAAAATCCGCCTTTCAATCAGAACAGTTTTTATTCACCAGTATGCATATATTTCTCCTCACTCTTTTTTTTAAGGATTCGTAAGCTCATTAATTGCTTGATATACGCATGGAAAGCCCTCCTAAAACTCTGAGCCTAAACTCTTTAAGCTAGCAAATGAATGCAAAAAAGTTTAAGCTAGCAATTGAATGCTAAAATGTTTAAGCTAGCAATTGAATGCTAAAATGTTTAAGCTAACATTTGAATGCTAAAACGACTCCTAAACCCCGCATTAACTCTTTAATTTAAGCCTCGCTCTCTCCTCGACTTTACTGCTCCGCCCACCTACAGTCCTGGCTTTAATCGACACAGCCTCATGAGCAACAGCCACAATAACAACAATAGTTACACGCGAATCGATAGCTACATGAAGAATGATTGCTACACTCGCAGTGAGGTACGAGATTACGCTTACTTCATATGTGTCTTGTTGTTATTCATTAAGTTTAATTTTGTCAATTTAACTGAAACACGAATCCAATTCGATTCTGTTACATCAGGACGGAACTGTTTAAAAAAAATATGAACGTAAAATACTTATTCATTTACTGTAATCGATGGGCATGTTATTTCCATTTATAAAAAAGCAGATTAAATTCGAAATGCTCATTGTTATGAGGTAATCTAATCGATGCTGATGATTGCAGTATCTTTTCTTTCCTCTCCTACAGTAGAATGGATTCATTAAACACGCGGGAAATTTGAATTCTTGCCTACAGTATCCTTTCTCTCTCTCTCCTCTCTTACAGTACGTGCCCGTCGGGAGCCCTCGCCGTCCGTATGTGTGGCAGGGCGAGCTGCCGCCTCGCGAATACATGCATCCGGTCTTCTCATGCAAAATCTTTGTTGGCGGAGGTTCGATAGTTGTTATCGTGCCGGGACCTGGTTTCATGAAAGAAGCGGGAAATTTGAACTTTTACTGATGTAAAACTTCTGACGGCGCTTAGTGCCATAAATAGGCTAATTGTAAGTGGCGGCAATTTCACTTTGTTTTCCCTGCATATCGCTCGCTCTCTTCCTTCATCTCGCTCCCTCTTCATAACTCTCTTTCTCTCTCTCCCTCTCTTTCTCTCCTACTCTATTTCCATCTTTACTTCTCTCGCTTCCTCTCTCTCTCTCTCTCTCTCTCTCTCTCTCTCTCTGCAGTGCCGTGGGACGTGACTGAAGACGGACTCCTCGAGGCCTTCTCTCGCTTTGGTCTTTGCCGTGTCGAATGGCCTGGACAGGAGGCTCGCTTCGTTCGCGCTGGCCATCCGCCGCGTGGCAAGGTTGGGGACTTCTCTCTCTCTCTCTCTTTCTCTCTCTCTCTCTCTCTCTTTCTCTCTCTCTCTCTTTTCGCCCTCGAATTCCACAGCCTCTGACAAGTCGTCCTTTCTGTATTATAATTTGATTCCCTTCTAAAATGTGGTTATTGAAAAAAAATGTGTTTTAAATAATAAATAAATGACTTGACAATCTTGAGGTGACTGGCTACGTCTACATGATCTTCGAGACGGAGAAGTCGGTGAAGCAGCTTCTCTCCCAGTGCTCGCAGGTAATATTTGGTTTAATATTTATTTTATTCATAAAAAAATCATTTACGAAAAATAAGTAAAACTAAATTCCTACTGTAAAAAGATTAGCTTAAATTTAAAAAAAAAATTAATATAAAATTCGAAAATCAAAAATAAATATCTACAGGACTTTGGCTCGGCCGGTGAATGGTACTTCAGACTGCGCGTCACTCGACTCAACACGATCGAGACGCGCCAGGTGCAGGTAAAAGGAATCTTTCTCTCTCTCTCTCTCTCTCTCTCTCTCTCTCTCTCTGTCTCCCTGTTTCTCTTTCCTCTTCTCTCATTTCTCTCTCTCTCTCTCTCTCTCTCTTTCTCTCTCTCTCTCTCTCTTATCATCAAGGCTCACACCCTCTCCCTATCTCTTTCCATCTCTCTCTCCCTCTCTCTCTCTCTCTCTCTCTCTCTCTCTCTTTCTCGACCGACTCACTTCTTTTCTCTCACTCACTCTCTCTCCCTCACTCTATCTCTGTCTCCCTCTTTCTCTTTCCTCTCCTCTCCTTTCTCTATCTCTTCCCTCCCTCTCTCACTCTCTCTCTCTCCCTCTTCCCTCCAGATCATACCGTGGGTCGTCTCGGATGCCGCGTACGTGGAGGATCCGGCTGCTCGTCTGGACGCGAAGAAGACAGTGTTCGTGGGTGCCCTCCACGGGATGATCACTGCCAAGGTGCTGTTCGAGATCATGAATGAACTCTACGGAAATGTTGTCTTTGTCGGCATCGACACGGACAAGTTCAAGTATCCCATTGGTTAGTTAGTCTAGTTAATTTATATTTATTCATTTTATTTTAGTTATAAAAAAATTTAAGCTTCTTTATCAGGGCAATTGCAATAGATGCAAAATACTACCCGAGAAAAACTGAACTAATAAATGTAATTTTTTTAAATTAATTTTTCACCAACATTCAGTTAACTACTAGGGCATGGTACGAAAGAGAGGGGAAAATATAGAGATGAGACTGGCCTGGACAAGTTCAGGCATCACATTGGTGAGAATAGAAATCGCCATCTCAGGTATTATCTAGAGGATATTGGCAATTTAAAAATTGCAATAGAATTATAACCATATGAAATGTGTTATAATTTAGAGAGGGAAAAGGATATAATATAATATATTTTATGACGAGGGCATTAAAATATGATATTATATTGAATTAAATGCATTCATATTTTTTAAGAAGATTTTTTAAAGATATTATTAAACAAGATTATTAAATACTTAAATAACTTACTAGTCGATAGAAATATTTCTTACCGATTTATTGAATTGCAGGCAGTGGCCGCGTTACATTCTCTACGCACGCTTCGTACTTTCGCGCCATTGACTGCGCCTTCCTCGAGATTCAGACCAGCAAGTTCAGGAAGAGAGTCCAGATCGACCCGTTCCTCGAGGAGTCCAAGTGCATGGCGTGCCAGGTCAGGAGGAATGGAGAGAGAGAGAGAGAGAGAAAGGAAGGGGAGAGAGCGAATGGGAAGGAGAGATAAAGAGAAGAAGACTCGAGAAAGAGGGACAGTGAGATTGAATTAGCGAGAGTGAGAGATGGGATTACAACAGAGAGAGAGAGAGAGAGAGAGAGAGAGAGAGAAGTAAGAGGGATGGAAAAGGAGAGGAGAGAGAGAGAAAGAGAGGTGAGATTGGCATCTTATCGCGGCGAGACTTCTGTCATGAACCACAATTGACCGGATGCGTTGTTAGAAATTCAATGTCTGGAAAAAAAACAATTAGTAATAACAGTAAAGCCATGTGAACGCGCTGAAATAGCTGCTTTTCACAAAATTAAAATGTGCAAAAGATTCGATCAGGATGAGATTCGAACTCACGCGGGGAAACCCCATTGGATTAGCAGTCCAACGCCTTAACCACTCGGCCACCTGATCTCTACATGCCTTACCAGTTGTTTTCCATGCAGAATTATGGCATTCTGGGCATACTGCGGGCCTATTCCGTATATGTGCATTGAGCTCATGTATGACACTTTAGTTTCCGTTCCCATGGTTGGCCTCATTGTGGTATAGAATAATTAGTCTTGGAATTGTTGTTCATCTGGGTTGATTTGTGAAGCGTAACTAGGATAAGCGATGGAAACGAATAGTTAGTGCACTCTGGGCATTTACAGAAATGATGCCATTACAGTGTAGATTTTATGCAAGCGCGATATAGGAAAATTATTGGGATAATTGAATTTAAAATGTAAAAAAAATTGTAACTCTTTTTTTTTGTTTGTCTCATGTATTATTCTGCTGAACGAGTAAATACTTTTGTATATGAATATATTTTCTATACATTTGTTGGTTATTTATTTCCATATACTTATATTTTTTAAGTAAATAAGAAAAGTTTTATGGATTGGTGCTTACCTCACTTTTGCTTCCAGTCGATGCCGGGTCCTCTGTTCTGCCGAGAACGCAGCTGCTTCCGCTACTACTGCGGAAGCTGCTGGAACAAGCGTCATGTCTCGGGAACCGCGTATCTCTCTTTTATTTTTGTTTCCTTAAATTTTTTTTTGCCGTTTACTTTATTATAAAATTTATATATATATATATATATATATATATATATATATATTTATACATTTATATTTTCAGCATGTATTGTATATAAAATATGAAATATTAAAAGATGTAAAAAAAATCTCACAAGTACTATGATTTCAACTCGTAATGGGTCCTTTAATTAGGAATATAAGTGGAATTTGCTGATTTCTATATATGTTTGAAAAAAATGTATGCTTCATTACATAATACTTATTTGAAAAAAAAAAGTTTTTTTTTTGCCAGGTACGAGAAGCACTCGTTCCTCACGCGTTCGTCGCCGCGCATGTTCACCTCTGAGATGCCTCCTCATTCGGCTGCATATCACTAGAGAGAGAGAGGGACAAGAATGCATGATGAGGAGGAATACAACCCCCCCCCCCTCCTCCCGAATTGTCATTGATTTGTCATCCATTATTTCTCTCTCTCCTCTTTCTCCCTCCCTCCATCTCACCTCCCAGAGACACTGTGTCTCCATGTTCATTTTGTTTCCTTTCATGATTTACCCGATTTACCTCCTGTTAAAATAGATTTGAACTAGCTCTATAAGATTCCACCAAATGTATATGTATCTAATTAATATGCATTCATTCCAACACTGTGCATACTTTGCCTTGTTCACTTTTCCACTTTAAGTGAACTCCCGAAAAGGCCTCTCTTTTTATCACCTTCTTTAAGATTTTTGCAGTATTCGTTGTTTTGTTATTAATTTCGCCTTACCTTTTATATTTCGTTTCTGTGCATGTGTATGGTCTCCTCGAGTTTGCCAACATTCTTGTGTTATGTCATCGAATTCGAATCACCCGAGGCAGGAATCTTACCGTCGTTGAGAATTGTTTTAGAACTGGTTCTCTCTTGTTGTGCATTTTGCATAATTCACTGTAATTTGAAGGCGCCGAGCCACATTCTTCCTTTCATTTTTATCACTTTCATGTTGACAAGTTAGTTTTGTTGAAATTTTTGATCAAATTGTTTGCTCCAATCGATATTATCTTGAGTTTTGTGTCGATGTTAACTCGAAGTGTTTATTGATCTTAACTCGAGCTCTAATAGATACTGACTCGAACTTTAGCCGATATTTTCTCAAGTTTTTTTTATCGACGTTAGCTGAAGAAGCCTTGCTCCATTCGATATTCACTCTCATTTCTTTAAAGTCTTATTATTTGCTACATCTTGAAGCTGTTAATAAGTTCAACTCTTTTACATAGTTCTTTTTCCTTGCAGACCCAACCCTTAGTCATGACGAGCTCATCCCATGCGGTCTTCCCACAGTCTGACAGACTTCTTCCACTGCTAGTTCTGCTCCGGGTGAACTGCGTCGTTCTCTTATCGATTCCCCCTTCTCTCGTTATTGTTTTCTTTTTTCTTTTCTTTAAATCCAACTCTCTCCACGGCATTCATATATTCGATATATGCTAACATTCGTGGCATTTGTAATAATATTCTGTCCTGTCGGAGACTTGGAGATAAAAAGTTTATTCGAGAAATTTCGGTTTTTAATACATGAAAAAATACAATGGTAATGGGAAAGGTGAGGGGTAAGGATATAAGCATTAATTAGTAGCCGGAACGGAGCTGAAGAGGCGGGCCACAGTTCACCGGAGGGAGAAGAATATCAGAGAGAAGGGGGCGGGGCCAGGAAACCGATGCCAGCGCTGATTGGCTGGCCGTGCGAGGCTTTGATCTAGCCGGCTAGCAGGATACGCATTCAGCGGTATAAGTGGACACATTAGATGAAGCTAGAGGGAGTAAGATGGTTAGAGAATCAGAGAAAGAGAGAGAGAACGAGAGAGAGAGAGAGAACGAGAGAGAGAGAGAGCGCGAGAGCGAGAGAGAGAGTGAGA
>CALZFC010000248.1:3577500-3820000 GCA_945643635.1 Allodiplogaster sudhausi
ATAAAAAGACGCAACTAATTGTAAGAAGTTTGATGGTTTTAGGGAAGACAATACTAATAAGACTCAGCTAATTGAATAATGTTTCGACGAGAAGAAGAGTGAGCAAGTGTAAGAAGGTTAGTGTGGTGACTCTGGCTGCATTTCTTTTCATCACGACCTTATATAGTTCATAAAAGTGCGTGGGGCGTCTGGCGACCAAAACACGGCGGAAAACTTCTAAAATGCTTTTGCATCAGACTATACTGTTCGGAAGGAGAATACGAAGAGAGAGAGAGAGAGAGGAAGAGGCCGACGGACGAGACAGATGAAGAAGCTCCGCCCCTGCCCGGAGTAGCGAGCGTTATGAGTCATGGTACAGAAGGACTTGGACGGCTAGCAAAGAGGTGGGTGGAGAGCATATTCTAGCATGTTCAGATAAAGAATAGGGGGGGGGGCTGCACAGCAATAGAAAAAAGTGACGTCACCGACTGTAGAATAGGTCAACTTCTGCCTCTAACAGTTTGAGAAGACCGCTTCAGGACCAAAATATTTGGTATTGCTCCCGCTAGCTTTTCCCGTGTGCCTCTCTCGAAACGCTTCCTTCCTCCATTGATAAGGAAGGCACACATACCGTAGGCGCGTGACAAGGGAAAAGATTGATCGATTAAAAGGCGGACGCTCTGGCCACAATGACATCACTTAATGTTACCTAACGGAGAAAACGTCGGAGAGGGGGCCACGCTTGGCGCGAGTGGTTCGGGTCTTACCATTAGCCACCCCCCTCTCTCATTTGTCTTTGCATAGCCATAGCTATGACACCGAACGCTGGCTGTGGCTGTGGCACGGTGAAAAAATGAACTGCCGCGCTGTGGATCGGAAGGAGAAGCACAAGAGATATGATCTGGATCGCTCTCCCTCTGTCTCTCTCTTACTTTCACTCACTCTTTCTCTCTCGCTCTCTCGCTCTTTCACTCTCTCCCGCTCTCTCGCGAATTTCCTTCTCTTTCCCTGAGGCGCTCAATGAGGTGCAAGACAAAATAGCTGGCGCCTTGAGAGAGATGTATAACAAACACCAAATAGGAGCGTTCGCACAGGTGAATGAGATGAGCAGAACTGCTCTTGGAAAGAGAGAGAGAGAGAGAGAGAGAGAGAGAGAGCGGGAGGGAGGGAGAGAGAGAGAAAGGATAGAGTGAGGAGGGAGGGCGAAAGTAAGAGAGGGAAATGAGAGAGAGAGAGTTGGTAGAGAAAGAGAGAAAGAAGCGTAATCTTGCCCTCCGATCAAGCGGCAACGGCCGCTGTCGTCCAGATCGCGGTATGACAAGGTGCGCGGCATGCACCACACACTCAGACACGCATGTCTGTCACCCTCTTCTTCTCACTCTCTCTTTCTCTCTCACTCTCCTTTCTCTCTCAATCTCTCGTTTTCTCTCTTCCTCTCTCACTCTCTCTCGTTCTCTCTCTCTTCCTCTCTCTCTCTCTCTTTTCCTCTCGCTCTCTCGCTCTCTCTCTATACCTCTCTCTCTCTCTTCCTCTATCTTCTCTCTCTCTTCCTCTATCTTCCCTCTCTCTCTCTCGCTTCTCTCCAAATCATCCACTTTTTTCAAAGCCTACTACTAGTCTCATCTACAATACTCTTTCTTCCGTATAGTTTTCTCAACATTCACTAATTTCTTCCGCTCGCTGTTGTCGTCAGCGCGCAGACGCTATTTGGTTTTGGACTCTTCATTTTCAAGCAATACATACATTTCGCTTTTTCTCGCATTCTCGCTCCCTCCGACTCTTTCACTCTCTCACTCTTTCTCTCTTCATGTCCATATAAGCCTCGAATTTGTCGGGAGCGCTACAGGCCTGAAGAGAGAGAGGGATGAGAGAGAGAGGGATATGAGAGAGAGAGAGGGATGAGAGAGAGGGATGAGAGAGAGAGGGATGAGAGATAGGGATGAGAGAGAGAGAGATGAGAGAGAGAGGGATGAGAGAAAGAGATGAGAGAGTGAGAGAGAGAAAGAGAGAGAGAGAGGGATGAGAGAGATGAGAGAGAGATGAGAGAGAGAAGAGAGCGAGAGAGGGAGAGAGAGAAGAGAGAGAGAGGGATGAGAGAGAGAGAGAAGAGAGAGAGGGATGAGAGAGAGAGAAGAGAGAGAGAGAGAGGGAATAGAGAAAGGAGCAGAGAAGCAGAGATGGATATCGGGAGGGGCAGCCCGAGTGGAAACACGGCCCTCGAGAGTGGCAGGGAACTAATCTCGGGGGTGGCGGTTTGGCTCTCGCCGAGTCTCCACTCTTCCAGGATCTTCTCCGCAGAGGCGGCTGTTGCTTCTTCCATTTCTTCTCATTCTTTTATCTCTCCAGGAAAATCGAAATCGAAAATTCGCCTAATCGAAACCTCAATCACACTATCAGCAGAGCTACGGGCAATGAGGAGAGAAAGAGAGAGAGAGAGAGAGAGAGAGAGAGGGAGAGTGAGAGAGGGAGAGAGAGAGAGAGAGAAAGAGAGAGAGGGAGTAAGAGAAGAGAGAGGGAGAGAGAAAGAGAGAGAGAGAGGGAGAGTGAGAGAGAGAGAAAGTAAGTGAGAGAGAAATTGAGAGAGAGAGATTGAGAGAGACATAGAGAGGGAGAGAGAGAGAAAAGAGAAAGAGAGAGAGAGAGAGTCCTACGAGGAGGGATAAAACAGTGGTAAAGGATCGGCGGAGGAGCAGTGGAGATAACGAGAGGATGAAGAAGATGCCAACACGGCCGCAAGCTTGCTCTGCTCAATCTTTCCTTGTCTACCTGGACAACGAGACAAGTGCTCTCTCTCGTAGGGAGAAAAAAAAGCTTGGGTTTTTTTTTGTTTTTTTTTTATTTAAAAAAGTAACTCACGAGTAAAATCTTAACTGTACTGAATATTATTTAAAAAAAAATTAAATAAATAAATAGAAAAGCATAATTCGCGCGAGTGGAGAAAAATCTAGCACGCCAATAAAGAAAATAATGTAAAACATTTAGTTTATCGCATATAAGATTTCAAACCTTTTTAAATGACGAGGTAAAGATCGGAATTTAAGAACTATATTTTTTTTCGTTTGGTGGTGGCAATAAATTATTCAATTACGAAATATCTGAGACGTTGTCCAATTTCGGCGCATCATCTTAGAAAGTAATGCGAAAGTAAGAGAGAAAGAGTGAGAAATCAATATATCGACAAATTTTTTTATGAAAGCGAGCAATGAATTGAATTTAATTCCTTCAAGAATTGCATTCGTACTTTCTTAGGAGACGCAGTAATTGAATAATATTTTTGATAGTCATAAAAAAAAAGTATGAAAAATGACCTAGAAGTTTTCTTTAAGTAATTTTTCATAACAACACAAGAAAAAGTTTAAAAGAATAATAACTAGAATGAATTAATAAAATAATTAGAAGGATAAAAATATGAATCCTCATTTGAGTCTATAATATGATCTTGAAACTTCTGAGTGGGCGGGAACATCATGACTCCTTCTGCCGCGGATTGTTCTTACTTCGCAATTACACAACCATGATAGGACTTCTGACTTTTCATTGTCCAATCTGACTTTCCGCATTCAAAGACTCTTATCTTTCCTCATATTGCGCCTGTCTCCTTGGTTGCCTCCATTTTATCTCTCTCTCTCTCTCTCTCTCTCTCTCTCTCTCTCTCTTTCTTTCCCGTCTCCCTCTCACGTATCTCTTTCCATCTATAAGTTAGCTGAGTCCGGGGCGTTTCCCCTTATCAGCGAGGCTTCAACTTCCTTTGTCACATGGCACGACCGCAAGGTTGCCGTTCAGTTCCTTCTCTTTTAATATCTTGTCAACTGTCTCATTCTCTGCTTCTCTCACTCCTCTGTAGTCTCTCTATTTCTCCCTCTCATTTTGCTTTCTATATCTCTCTTTCTTCCTCTCCTTGTCTCCCTCTCTCTTTCTCCTTCTCTCTCGTTATTCCTTTTTCCTTCTCGCTTCCTCCTGGCCCCACCCGTCTCAAACTAAATGCCCCACCTCATCTTATCAGCATCCCTCGCAAGTCATTTATAAACATTTAGTCAATTTCGTAACTGTCACGTACGAATCATTCCTGGTTTAAGATTCTTTTGACAAAAAAAATATATAACATTATTGTAAACACATTCATCGGAATCTTCTAGGGTATGAAGACGATTAACTTTCCTGTACAACAAAACAACTTTTCAATATAATAAAAATACTCATAATCAATCCGGACAAATAGATAAAATCATCCTTTTGGTGAAATATTTGAGTTTTCACCTCCTATAAAGGAGCATCAAACTCAACACTTCTTCAATTTTCCTAACCAATTTATGTAGTCGCGTCACTCTAAATCTCATGATCAAGCGTGAATTTTTGTGGCTCATTTAAGTGATAGAAAACTGTCAAGTGTCTTTGCCTGAGACTACTCCGCAGAGCACCCCTTTACCATCAAGAATAAGACATGAGATAACGAGAAGAGCGCACTCAATTAACGCAGTCCATGTTCCATTTTGTAGCATCAGAAGTTAGCGCGGGGAGGGCGAGAGATGGAGAGGAGGAAAGATAAGCCAATGAAAGAGAAAGACAGATGGAGAGAAAAAAGGAGGAAGGGAGGCAGAGATAGAGAGATAGAGACAGAGACAGAGAGTTAGAGAAAGAGAGAGAGAGAGAGAGAGAGAGAGAGTAGCAGATAGAAAGATAGAGGTGTGCCTAAGTTGTTATTTAAGGAGTCAGTGATCTTCGTTTATTCACACAGCAAAAGAACTGTCGTCTCTGCCTTCCTTGCCAAGTTATAAGTTGTCAAGGAATTCTATTTTCTACTTCGTTCGAGAATAAAACTAACTTCCGGGTGTTTGAATGAGAAAAATACAACTGAAATAAATGCTTCAAAATGACAACAGTTCTCGCGAGACTTTCTATTCCCTGATCACCCGGCCATAGACGTTAGCAAGTCTCACTTTTTCTCCTTTTTCTTGGTTTTCTCAAAAGAAGAAGAAGAAAAATTCCAGTGTTGAGAAGAAACCATGAGCCAGGTGAAATATTAAAATGTCAATTGTGTACATTTCATCTCCCTCTCCTCTTTCCATTTCCGTCTTTTTTCTATGATTTGTTGCATATTCTCCAAATAACCTTCATTAACATTTTAAATTTTGCTCTATCGTCTACGGAAGCAAGCTCGCCATTTGTTTCCATAAGTTGAATGGTCGAATCGTACCATTGAAGATCCGAGAGTATAACTTTTACACGTTTTCCCCTTTTAAACTGCATAAAAAGTAAGTCTCATATAAATAATATTAATTCAATGGTCAAAAATGAAAGAAGCATGATTGTGGCCGTATGGGGCAAGGGAGGGCCTCTCTAGCCACCGTGCAAGGCTCTCGGTGTGGCCGCCGAGGAAGTGGCACTCGCGTAGCCGGCCGTGATTGCGGTGGCGAGGGAGGAAGGAGCGGTGGAGAGGGGCCGAGAGGCAGAGAGAGGAGAGAGTGTGGAGGGACGAGAGAGCGCAGTGTGCGAGAGAGGCAGAGAGGAGGAGGAAGCCGGCGGAGTCGACGCGTAGTCTGGCAGCTGAAATGAACAACAAAATTATTTTTAATAGCAGTTTCTTTTAGTTCAACTTTCACTTAGGAAAAATACATGTATTTGTAATTTTACTCTTTAATTAATTAATTACTGTTTTTATTATACATACATACATAAGTATTTTTTATGTTTTAACAAATTTAATTCTGCTGACATAATAAGCGAAGATGCTGTCGACGCTTTCCTCATCCGTTCCACCGACGTCAACGGAGAAGTCGCTGACTCCCATCATGACGTCATCGACCTCTTCTTCCATGACGTCATCGTTGCTACTTGACTCCGCCCACTGGGCAGCCGACTTGGGGCGTGGCGTGGAGGAGGAGGCGGAGATGGAAGAGAGGCTATACGACTCGTAGAAGAAGGAGAGCCTTGAATGAGATGAGCGATTCATGGGAGCAGTGTGGACGGGGCTGAAAATATCCGGCCCGGCAACGGCCAAGGACGGCCACCCCTACATGGGAGAGTAAGCGGATGAGGACTGGGAGTAAGAGAGAAAGGAAGGCGAGATGAGAGAGGAGACAGAAGAGAGAGAAGAGAAGGGAGAGAGACAGAGAGAACACAGAGAGAGAGAGAGGAGAGGGAAGAGAAAGAGAGAGCAGAGAGAGAGGAGACAGAAGACAAGAGAGAGAGAGAAGACAGTGAGGGGAGAGAGTGGAGGAAAGAGGAGAGAGCAGAGAAAGAGAGAGAGAGAAAGAGAGAGAGAGAGAGAGAGTAGAAAAAGAAACCTCGCTGGCGGTCTGCGCAAACTGCTGCTCGTCGAGGTGTCCGTGGAGGATGAAGAAGAAGAAGAAGTGGAGGAAGAGACACCAGCGCCATTCTTGACTCCCTCGAATAGAGAAGCACCGCCTTCCGCGCGGTGGCTGTCACTGAAAGAATTGAAGGTTTTTTTTTAAATAATAATAAATTAATAATTATAAAACTAGTTAAAAGAGCACGAAACCGTAATTTTTCTTGAATTTTCTCGACCATTCGTGTCTCTTTAAATCACACGCTCTCTCGCCCTTGTATCAGGCAAAAGGGCGCCAATTCAAACGCCAATTTTGGCTTCTTTATGAATGTCGCTGTCTTCAACTGACTCTGCAGTTCGCTGGCTATCCGTTCCGTTGTGGTGCTCGGCGAGGTCGCCGTGGATGCCGGCCACAGTGGGCGAGTCGCGGGCAGACGAATGGCTCTAAAAAGAATTTAAGTAATATTTATTAATTCCATTGATATTAATCACCACTCTACAGTAAGCGTCGCACCAAAAAATACGGCCCTGACCTCGTGTTCCGGTTGTGCGAAACGAGGATTTCGTGGCGATCGGTCGAGTTCGGCTCGTCCGAAGCTAGAAAAGATATGTTTTCCACTTCCTCGTATTTCTCCTCTCGCTGTAATCCATCTCCTTCATTTCCTCTCCCCATTTTCTCAGTGCTCTTCTCTTTTTCTTTCCCTCTCATCTTTTTCCCTCCACTCTTCTCTTCCCACTTTCCTCCTGACCTTCTCCCCCCTTGATCTCTTCCTCCCTCCCTTGACACCTCCTCCCGTGACCTCTCCCGTGACCCGTTGTAATTGGTGGGAGTGACGGCGGGTGGATGCTCGAGATGCCTGGGCAGATAGTTGCCGTCCGGATGGAGATCGCCAGAGGGCGCGGAAGGCGCAGCCTCAGGCGACGAGTGCAGAGAAAGAGGGCGCGCCAGCCGATTCGGCACCACAATCGCCTGCTCCCTCTTAAATTGGACAGCATTAGGAAAGAGCAGATACACACTAAAATTAGCCATCTGACCACACGACTTTTCGTGGGCGGAACCCGCGGAAGAACGGCGCTTGGCGTGACGCGAGGGTCGCGCAGAGCCGTCGAGCCGCCGCTGAAATTTACAGTGAAGAATAACTTTTCAAAAAGTAGATATAATTATTCAAAATATAATAAACTAAACAGATTAATATGGCTTACACTGAAGAAGTGGTCTGCCGGTTGCTCTCGGTCTGCTTCTTCTTCTGATGCTGACGGTGATGGCCATGGCCAGGCTTTCCGTGTTGGTGGTGGTGGTGGTGGTGAGTCCTTGAAAGTATTTTTTTCTTTTTAGCACACATCTTTTTCCAGTACTTTATTAAGTTTACATAATTCATTGCCTTTCCATATTACTTTTCCGCCAATTTCCACCCTCGAAACTCACTTTCGCCAGATGAAATAGCCGACGAGGAGAACGACAGCAATGAAGAAAATGGCAGAGGCAACTATGATGAGAGTGAGGAGGTCGTGCGAGAGGCCGGCGGAAGGGGTTGGAGAGGCTGGAAAGAGGAAATCGATGGGGGTGGGGGAAGACGGTCTCGTTAGGGGGGGGGGGGGGGAGGAACTATGAAATGAAGAGGAAACACTATGGTGGAGAGGAGTGGAGGAAGAATCGAACGAGTGACAAAACTAGAACTGCGCCGGCCCGACCCGCTATCCTTGAGTGCAGGGCCCTTCAGATTGCCCGGTTGGGCCCCCCTGGAGGCAGTTCTCAGTTGTGTGCCCTATCTCACCCTCTTCAGTTGAAGTAGAATTCCATGTCGACTGAGTCTGCTCCTTCTCCGCGGTGCTCGCCCCTCCACCCGCCGCGCGCTCCCCTCGCCATCCTCCGAAGCACTGGCCAGAGTTGACAAGGCCAAAAGAGGGGTCTCTAAATAGGAAAATAATGAAATCGTAAGCCAAAAGCATTAATCCTGGGATATTCAACAAAAGCATCCAAAATCCATAACTCTCATCATTCTTGCCTGACAAATACAAAAGGATTTTTTCCACTTGAGAAGCATGCGTTGAATCTCTGTTTATGAACAATTTCCAAGAAGATCGGCGAGGAATCAAACTTCACGTCAATGCCCCCCCCCATTGATTATGATCCTCTCTCGGTCATCCTCCTCCCTTCCACTGACTTGGCCATGAATGCGCGTCTCTGAAGCGCGTCTCCGAGTGGCAAATACGAATTGTCGGCCGCGTTGAGGACGGACAGCGACTTCAGATGGAGTGTTCCTGAACCGTTCAGAAATTTGACAATCATTTTGTTTTGTTGTTGTTGTTATTGAGCACAGGGATGTCCAAAGCGGGCCGAGCCGGGCCGGGCCCGATGCTAGTTTGGCGGGCACGGGCCCGGCCCGGCCCGCATACCCTACCGGGCCAGGGCCTGGCCCGGGCCGGGCCCGTTTTTACATAAGCCCGGCCCGGCCCGTTGCTAATTTGGCAGGCCCGGGCCGAGATTTTGAAGGTACGCCGGCCCGGCCCGCGTACCCTATGGGCCCGGCCCGGCCCGGCCCGTAGGGTACGCGAGCCGGGCCGGGCCTGGTTTTGGACATCCCTGGTTGAGCAATTAATTTTTTTGTTGTTAATTTAAAATTTCAATTTTGGTTTCAAACAATCTCATTTTAAACTCAAATTTAATTCTCCTTTTTTCAAGTAATCATTTTTTTTGTCATTTCAATTCGGCTCCTCTGACCATTTCTGAGCCCGTCGACCTCGACGGAGACGTGCGTGTTGAAGAGACACGCGAGCTGAGAAGGCAGCAGGACGCGCCTTCCGTTCCAGCCCCCGAGAGTCAGCGGACTCGCCTGGGCTACAGAGAGAATGAATGAATTGACAAGTTGCCAGGGAATTCATGACTACGTGAATTTGACAAGATTAATTTGGTATCCGAGAAATTCAAAGTGTACCTGGGCAATTATCGACATTTACGACCACTTCATGATTACGTGAATTTGGAAGTAGAAATTATGCAAAATGATGCAATCTTAATTCTTATTTCAATATAGATTGTTAAATTTCTCCTCGTTCTGTTGAAACGCACGCGAAAGTGCCTTCAGTTCGAGAGGCATGGCATAGAGATCCTGGAGACGGAAGCTGTCCACGAGGCCGTAGTCAAGGGCAAAGGCCTAGAAGGAGAAAAAATGTCTTATTATTTTTTTTTTATATTTTTATTAATTATTTAGATTTTGTAATTCAATTTTATTTAGGAATTTAATGACACAAATTACCTCAACATCGTTCGCACTCGTCCGATTCGTAATGAAAATACGCAAAAGTTTGTCGACTCCTTCGCCAGCCACTTTCTGTCGTCCAAGTGCCAGGGATTCTCCAAAATGTTTTTACTCTTTAACGGGTATTATTAACTAAACAATATAGAAGTTTAATATCCTAAAAATAATATATAATAGTAATCATCAATTTTTTCTTCTCTATTTATTGATTTATAATTTGCCAAAGTCAAGGAACTCCGAACTCGTTTCAATTGAGCTGAGAGCTGAGCCAGTCTCCCGGGCTCTTTCAAGCGCCCTCTCAACTTCAGCCATATCGTGCTTCATCTGACGAATGTAGAACTTGTCACCTGAATAAAAAACTATTTAAAAAAAATATATATTTAATGGTTATTTAATTCTTACTTTTCATTATTTTACTTTTCATTATTGAATTAAATTTTATTTATTCAAAACGGACCAGAAACTTCCGTGATCGTCCCGTCCGTAATCCTCCCATGCAATTTCAGACGTGGCAGATCACCGACGACGTAGTTAAAGGAGTCTCCTGCAAAACTAAATTTCTTATGGCAAATCTAGAATGTTCCCGCTTAAACACAATTAAATGATCGTTGTAATTTCTTTAAAAAAGAGATCCATACAAAAATTCTAAAATAGAACGTCAAATCCCGCTAACCTGAAGACGGAGTATACGAACCAACCATCTTATATGGCTGAATGAAGTGGTAATGACAAAACGAGCAATTTCGTCATTCGGATGATTCCAGCAAAAAGCAGAAATAAAATATGACATTGTTGCGTGGCAATTAGAAAAGATCTGAGGTCAACAGTACTATGAAGCGGTTTAGGGAAATTTAAATTACTCCGTTTCATTAGTACCTTTGGACATCTCATTTTAATTTTTCTCGCTCTTTTATTTCCGCTTCTGCTGCCTCTATTTCTCTGCTTTGATCCATTTTGACATGATACGAAGAAAGAGGAAGGAAGAGTAAGGCTCTGGTCAAAGCTAATAAGAAGTCGAGATGAGCCTATTAAAAAAAATTTGGTCTCTACGACCCCAGGTGTCCCTGATGCAGACTCCTTTATTTATGACGGTTCGCGGTTATTTTCTTGATTTCAGAGATACTCGTTTGTTTCAATCCGCTTCTGCTTGAAAATTTATATTTTTTACGCTATGAGACCATGGAGAAAATATTTTTTGTTTGGATGAAACTTTCAAAAAAAAAACTTTCATATATCTAATTTTGCACTTTTTTATATCATGACATGATTTTGGTCATTTTAAATTTTTTCAACAGGCTGCTCTCAAATTCTCAATTTGTGCCGTTTGTGATTGTCTCGTCAGTGAGGATGCGTCGAAAACGATTCAGTTGTGTTTCGTAAATCGAACGGATATTCAAAAAAGATTTATCTATATCGTCGGGCAAAAGGTCTCATATCTCTTCCTTACCAGATCTTCACTTCTCACTCAGTCAGATTGTTCTCAAAAGCGACACTGGCTTTTTGTTCTTATTCCAAGGTCTAGCTTCAAGACAAGCAAAAAATGTTTATGCTAATGCAACAGAGATAATACAAAAGGTTAGATAAGCAATTTGTCTGAAAACTGGGAGGGGAGGCCACTGGGGGCCGTGAAATTGGCTCTGACAGCGACGCGAGAAGCGCACGCAACGCGCCCGATCTCGCGGCCGTCGTCCCGGTACGTGCTGGCTGCAAGAGCGAAGGCATTGCCGAGTCCGAGGAGCAGGGGCAAGTGGCGACGCTCGGCGGCCGAATAAGCCTCGGGCACGTGAGCGAGGAGAGGCGGAGAGAGCACACCACGCAAGAAGCAGCACGCTCCAGATCTTGTTCTGAAAGAAGTGGAAGAGAAGGAGAGAGGCGACGAGAGAAAGAGAGAGAGAGAGAAAGAGAGAGAAAGAGAGAGAAAGAGAGAGAGAGGGAGACGGAGTCAGATAAAGTAATTAAAGAAAAAGGGGCAAAGGCCAGTAAAGGGGCAGCGCCGGAGAAGAAGATCGTATGGCGGGAGGGGGATGCCCGGAAAGCGACGGCGGGAAATGGTGAAGCCAGCTTGAAACACCTTTTTATAGTCTCCGAAAACCTCATTTGCATACTCTTTTTCCGTTCCAGAAACTTCTCAAAACATCAAGAAAAGTACTTAGAACGTGAGAACATCAGAAATAGGTGCGAATTTATATTATTAAGTTAATACCGCCGTCATGTATGTATGTTTTTTTTTCGAAGCCAACAGCCCTGCTCAACAATTCCTGAGTTCAGCGTTGGCCTCCTTCCCTCCCTCCTCCAATGCCTCAATCTATGTCCTAATTTCTTTTGCGCACCATCTTGGTCTTTCAATCAAAATGTTGTTACCATGGAGATTACAAATGACGACTTTAGAAAGGACAAGAAAACCCGTTCTTAAATGTGTGTGATCGCTGTTTGACGCGAGTACAATAAGCAATTAACAGCGGAAATCTATCGAATACGGAAATCTATTGAATATCAATTAAATACGGAAATCAGATGTTGACTGATACAAACTTACAATTTCACATGTACATACGTTCAATTAAAAATGAATGCATGTATTATTAGATCATGCGTTAAACAGACAAAAAAAATATATATAGAAATATTAATTACAATATTTGCTCACTTCAAATTGATAATGACAAGTTGTGCTGAAAAGCCAGCTTTGCTATTTCTTTATGCGCAAGAGACCAAAGAACACGAAGTATAATTGCGTTTCTTGATCACGTCGAGTTCGGGTAACTCGAAACAGCGAGAGAAAAAGAGTAAAATCAGATACGGCTATGCATTAAGAGAGAGAGAGAGAGAGAGAGAGAGTTCTCCACTGCGAATTGGCAGCCCTTTCGTTTGAAAAACTTTGCAGAGAAGCAGAAGAGGGAAATGCAAAAGTTAAAAAAGACCAAAATAACCCCTGAAAATTAACCATTGACCAGTGTCGTAGCCTGTTGTGGAACCGTGGTGAAGGCATTATCTAGCACTTGTCCTTTCAAGGGGAGAACAACAACACTTTTATCAATAGATAATTTATTAATACCTGACCATGAGACATGAGGAGACCATGTGGATGATTGAGGGCACGGTGGCCTCATCGGCTAGTCAACAACAGCGATGATCAAGGCGGAACACGTGGAACAATGGGCAGCAGCAGCAGCAGAGCGAGCAGACTCGCACACACAAACAACGCAGAAGTCAACATTCCAGAAGGAAACCAAATCTACAGTATATAGAATAAATAAATTGTGTCATCCCGTGGGCCACGCTAATGTTAGATATTCCTAAAAACTAATGTTTTTTTCCCCAAAATATTCGACAGTCTAGAAAACAAACAAAAAAAAGATGAGGAAAAGAGAACGTAAACCTTTATTAATGATACCAAAATTGAACTGATACCTAAGACTGTTCTAAAGATCCAAATTGATGAGGAAGGGAAGGGAATCAAGGAAGGAGCTTACATTAAGGAAGGAAGGAACTCTGGTTATTGGCTGGAGATGACTCGTTCCAAAGCAAGGGGGAGCATAAGGTATTGCAACGGTTTTGAGTGCTTTTACTGCATGTTATACATTTCTTGTTGACTGTAGAGGGTAGACTAGTTGGACTGGACAACCAGAAAGTCGTCTGACAATGAGAAAGGGAACCAAAGGTTCATTCGGGAAACATTCTCGGCAATTTCATATCCTGAGATGCCGCTGAATTTTCGAGTACCTTAATTGGAGACATCTCCATCTCCTAATGCCCGATTCATATCCGAAAACTTTCAAGTTGTTCATGGAGGACAAGGGAACAATGAGTGAACATTGGCAATTTTTTTTGATTTTGGGCCTTACCGTTTTCCTCACCTGAAGGCGGGTTTCCGAAATAACTTCCCAACAAGTTTCCTTAATTTCAAATGTGAAATGCTCAAAGATTATACTGTAAAAAATTTACTTCTTTTCAGAAGGAGACTGGCAAGAAAGTAAAGACGACTACGATAGAAAATTGTAGAAGAAGAGGTCAGGAGACGTAGAGAACAATGAGGATGAGCAAGAAGTGGAGGAGGAAGGGAAGAGTGGAGGAGAGGAAGAGAGCGGAGAAGAAGAAGAGGACAAGCCAATCAAGGTCGGCTAATGAATCTGTATGAATATAGGAAAAGATGGTTCGAGAATCATTAAGAAAATATAGCAAACCTATCGTAGGCAGTGTTTTCTGAATTTATGAGAAGGAGACACATATAAAAAAGAATTGTAACTGTACAGTATTGACGGCGGCAAGAATCGGCTTTATTTATCTATCTCTCACTCTCTTCTCTCATTTTCTATATCCTTTCCTCTCTCTCTGTCTTTCGTTCTCCTTCTCTCTCAGTCAACCTCAGGTTAACTTGGCAATTGATAACAACAAGGGAGAGAATCTTGTGTAAATTTCTTGGGGCTACAAGAATGGAGCCCGATAAGAACATGGAGATTTGTATGTACATACATATCTACTTGATTTTGGAGATCTCGTGCAAAAATAAATAAAAAAAAGCTATTCCAACTCCAGCATGTTTCGCTCTCCGAGACATCTACCACAACCTTCGAAACTGGCTAGGTAATCAAAAGCTCAAAAAAATACAAATTTGTTGAAACTAATGAATTCTAAAAAAAAATTAAATATAAAGATTTTTTAAATAACTAATTGTAAGAGACAACTTAAGAATACAGCAGAATAAATCTGTAAAAACTGCAATAGAGTAAAAGAAGTGGACAATATTTCCCGCTTTTGTCTTTTCTATAATAATAAAAAATAATCAAAACTAAATTAGAGATACAAAATGAATATGTCAGCTCTCACGATGAGTGACTTGATCCCCGTAAATCTCTCTTTCCAGCTGACGAAGCCGTGTCGCTTCGCGCTGCGCCAATTTCTAAAAATAAAATGTCATATCCCAAATAACAATCTCTTAGCCCCTCCCCTTGCGTCCGAATAAAAGAACATTATCCAGATTTGAATGTTATCTGAATTTCATATGCTAATGCTAATTTGCTATCGTAACCATAACACATAACAGTACAGTAATCCATACAGTTTTCCTCTGCCTCTTACAGTACTCCCCAAACATGTCCTCATAAAGAGTACCGTACCTCGTAGAAGGGCTCAAGGCGTTCGCGTCCATGAGGCGTCAAATGAGAGGAGTGCTCGACGTTGGCAAGTTTCGTCTTTCCGTCATACGCCAGGTACTGGCCGTGCTCGTCGAGCAGGGCAGGAACCACGTCGTATACCACGCAATTCTGCACGAGCTGAACATGGCTAATTGGTTAAACGCTTCGTTTCAGAGCGCAGACGAGCAGAGCTCGAGGTCGGGCGATGAAAAAGGAATAAAATCTCGCTGACGCCGCATTCTTTGGCGAATCGCTGCATACGCGACTTCGCATACGGAATGTCGTTTCGCTCTACGGTTATGTTCTAAATAGACGTTAAAATTATTACATCTAAATATTTATAAAAAAAAGAAACTCAATAAAATATGCTTTGTTAAGAAAGTAAATAGAAGAGTTAAAAAGGGAGGAGAGATTGAGAGATATATGTGCATAGAGAGAGAGAGAGCGAGAGTAGATAGAGAAATGAGAGAGAAGAGAGAGAGAGGGAAGAGAAGCAGAGACATTAATCTGTTCTTCCGTGAAGCCCTTGCGAATCATTTCGCTCAGCTTCTTCATCGCTGGTTTGTCGATGGAAGGCATAGCGTCGAGCACGTAGAACAAACGACTTCCGTTTAAAAAAAATTATTATTTTTTACCGCTCATTAATTATCCGCAATATCTGTTTTGTATTCTGCATGAGAATACCATCTAAGCTGAATGTTCTTACCTTGTATTAGGTAAACAAATACGAAAATGTAAAATGTATAAGGTGCACACGAACCGGTTCTCAATACAATTTGTAAGTTGCATCAAGTTGTTCTGAAGCGAAATTTTTAAATTGCACACGAACTTGCTCTGAATCTGTCGATATCTCTCAATCATCTCATCGTAGGCCGGGTCTTCGCTGCCGGCAGGAGGGATCTCAGCGAACTTTGGCCGAAGGAACCTGGACATTTAGAAAGGTTTACCCACTTTTTCTATCTCGCTCTCACTCTCACTCTCTCTTTCTCGCCTATCTCTCTTTGATTTTGGTATCCAAAAATCGATTCGATACCTCTGTAGAATAAAAGTGACGTCCGCTTTGAAGTCATCAAGCACGTCTTCATGCTCCACAAAATGGAAGCAATGAATACTTGTGGAGTTCGTGAGGACTTCGCAAGCTGAAGGCACGGAATAATAATGTAAAAGAAAAAATGTAGAAGCTCGTTTATTGACTGCTAAAAATGATTTCTCGGGATTTAAGGTGGTGTTTAATAAAATTTCATCGGGATTTTTTATGTGATTCGAGAGAGAGAGAGAGGGTGCGTGAGAGAGAGAGAGAGAAAGAGAGCGAGAGAGCGAAGAATCACCTGTCTGCGAAAATGCCTGGAAGCTACTGTAGAAGTCGACGAACTGGTGAGCGATCATGCCGAGATGATCGCCGACGTAGCTGCTTCCGGTGGCAGCGAAGCGGAGGCGGCCGTGGCCGGGCTGATTTATTTTGATTATTAATCGAATTTCTTGTGTCCTTCCGTCAGAGAGACAGGGAGTAATGAGCGGGAGACCAGAAGAGGCAAGAGAAGGTTTTTTTGATGAAGAGAGAAATTGAGAGGAAGAGAGAGAGAGAGAGAGAAAGAAAGAGAAGTGAAGAAGTCCACATCGTCCGGAAGTTTGACACTTCCAAAAGAAGGAAGATTAAAAATATATTAGAAAAAAAATCGATAATAATAACCGGGAGCGTGCAGACGCCAAAGGGCGGTTCGAGGTCGCCAAAGTCGCCAAAGAAGGCGGGGCCGGTCATGTTGTGGAAGGGCGAGTAGACGCACTCCTCTCTGACCAAATTCTCGAAGACGCCGTCGAAGATGCGCTCGTTCTCAGCAATGGCGGCTTCTTAATTTATTTATTTTTAAATTAAGTTTTTTTATATAATTAAAATCGTTAAAAAAAAAGCTAGGCAACCTTTGAAATCAGAATCAAAGACACAAAAGATCGCATACTTGAGCACATCTTCCTATTTTTGAACGATGAAAAAAAGAAGAAAGAATAAATGACCGGTGACAGAATCCGTCCGATGTATGGCGAAATTGATTGGAGGTGACGAAAGAATGAGCGCAGCGGTCAAGGAAAGGAGGACGCAGCAACAGACGCCTGAGTTTTGTGGGTCCTTTAAAGAAGGCGAAAACGCAAAATTTGGGCTATTTGGATGAATATGTGAATGTGTCCGGGTTGAGCTTGCGAATGCATCAGCAAAGAGCCAATGTTCTAAACTAATAGTTAAGGAACATTAGTGTGTTACGACGAACTATTAATTTAACCGTTGTCGCCCACTAAATTATCTCCATGAAGATTTTATCGATGCATAGGTTGACCAGCGAGGGTGAAATATAGTTCCATAGGCCGTGCAATATATGCCGACACATTCATGACAAACTGTCAATTTGAAATTGTCCAGGCAAACGCTGGTCTTACGAGGAAATATTTCGAAGCCAGGACCTTGGCAAATATCCAAGATTAAACCAATTGTATGTACTATCCGATCGGCCAAATCGTGTTAGGAGTTATCGACCTTAAACCTCCTTTAAGAGAGCCTCTCTGTTAGGATCAAGCAGTCCTCAGTGGGAGCCTGCCCCGGGGCAAAAATTTTTGATTTGGTTATCCAAAATTTAATTTGGGGTACCCATGCGCACTATGAAGAAAATTATAAGGTCAATTTTGTTATAAAATTTTTTTCCTTGTCTATGCATGCAAATGTATGGAAAAAGTTGAAGTCCCCATAACTTTCTTTAATATCAATATTTTTCAACTTTCTTTTTTTTAACGGAATCAACGTTGGATTCTGAACAACATCAGCTCAGATGTCTTTTAGTCAACTATTTTTTCACATCGAAAAATTACTTTTAATATTTGAATTTGACGGCTGAGTACCTTATACTCATTTGTGTGTGGTTGTTATATCTCATCATGTAGAGCATTAAAAACTGTATAGCATACCTTCTTTTCGTTTAGCCTGGATGTTCCTAAGGGGGTCAAACAGAGGCTCGAAAGGGCGTACCTCGGAGATGTGGGATTCAAGGAATGCGTGATAAAGAAGTTAAATTCTTGTTGTAACATTAAATGAACCATTTCATTCGATTCAGCACGTGCTTCTTTTCAAAAAAGCTCCATATCAAAATTTCATAAAATTATCATCTTCCATGAAAAAAAACGCATTTTTCGATTTTTCAGCCATTGTCAGAAAATGACCTAAAACTATTCGAATCGCTGTATTTTCAATGTTTTCAGTGAGAACAGAATGCGGATAGTACTATTCAGTACGCGACAAAATTCTCTACAACATAAAAATATTTACATCTGGATAGGGCGTCCCTAACAATGACAGTATCGATTATCCTATGGCGGTCGCGTCAAAACTGACAGATCCGCATTTTCCAACTTTTCGTGCAATCGTAATGTTTATCACTCATCCAATACATCATTCTGCTCCACGAAGCACACTAAGGTCAGAACCGATGTTTGTTTTGCAGATTTCCAGTGGTAAAAGCCCGCAAAAGGGTTTTCACGCGCGCGGATTCGAACCTGCGACCCATGACATTCGACGTGCACAACCCATGGGCCAAAATGACATTAAAAAATTCATTTCTGGAAAATGCCAAAACCAATCTTAAAGGTTGACCTATCAGCCAATAGCTATTTTTGAGCTCTATCGAAATAAATATATCCGCCAAACAGTGTAAATTGACGGTAAGGTCAAATAAGTGGCCAAAATATTCGAACCCAAAAAAGTAGATCAAAAAAGCTATTCATGATAACGTGATGTATGGGAAAGTTGTTCGTCTGAGCGAAAGCTATAGAATGGCATATAAAATGTATGGCAATCCGCGAGCAATAACAGCCGCGAAAATGTCCCCCCAAAATATTGACTTTTCAACGGACTCCAGGGCACTTTTTCGGTACTCTTACTAATAGAGGGGACATTCTTTATCAGTCGCTATTATCTATTCGGCTGGAGTACCGAAAAAGTGCCCTGAAGTAATTTGAAAAGTAAATTTGTTGGTGATACATTACCGCTTCTGTTATTGCGCGCGGATTGAACTTATCCCCATATGTTATATGGCATTCTATAGCTTTCGCTCAGACGAACAACTTTCCAATACATCACGTTATCATGAATAGCTTTTTTGATCTACTTTTTTCTGTTCGAATATTTTAGCCACTTATTTGACCTTACCGTCAATTTACACTGTTTGGCGGATATATTTATTTCGATAGAGCGTAAAGAAAAATAGCTGTCGGCTGATAGGTCAACCTTTAAGATTGGTTTTGGCATTTTCCAGAAATGAATTTTTTAATGTCATTTTGGCCCATGGGTTCTGACCGTCGAATGTCATTGGTCGCAGGTTCGAATCCGCGCGCGTGCAAACCGTTTTGCGGGCTTTTACCACTGGAAATCTGCAAAACAAACATCGGTTCTGACCTTAGTGTGCTTCGTGGAGCAGAATGATGTATTGAATGAGTGATAAACATTACGATTGCACGAAAAGTTGGAAAATGCGGATCAGTCAGTTTTGACTCGACCGCCATAGGATAATCGATACTGTCATTGTTAGGGACGCCCTATCCAGATGTCAATATTTTTATGTTGTAGAGAATTTTGTCGCGTACTGAATAGTACTATCCGCATTCTGTTCTCACTGAAAACATTGAAAATACAGCGATTCGAATAGTTTTAGGTCATTTTCTGACAATGGCTGAAAAATCGAAAAATGCGTTTTTTTTCATGGAAGATGAAAATTTTATGAAATTTTGATATGGAGCTTTTTTGAAAAGAAGCACGTGCTGAATCGAATGAAATGGTTCATTTTATGTTACAACAAAAATTTAACTTCTTTATCACGCATTCCTTGAATCCCACATCTCCGAGGTACGCCCTTTCGAGCCTCTGTTTGACCCCCTTAGGGACATCCAGGCTAAACGAAAAGAAGGTATGTTATACAGTTTTTAATGCTCTACATTTTGAGATATAACACCCACACACAAATGAGTATAAGGTACTCAACCGTCAAATTCAAATATTAAAAGTTATTTTTCGATGTGAAAAAAAATAGTTGACTGAAAGACATCTGGGCTGATGTTGTTCAGAATCCAACGTTGATTCCGTTAAAAAAAAGAAAATTAAAAAATATTGAGTTTGAAGCGAGATACATCAATTCAGAAATTATCCATACTTTTACCTGTTCACGGAAAAAAATTTTTTGAAAAAAATTTTTGCCATTTAATATTGTTACTGGGGCCCAGTGCCATGCCCGACTATGTTTTCACATTCGAAATCCAACGTCTGGATCTAGGGCACGCCCTACTGGAGGCATACAGAGAGGCTCTCTTAAAGCGCACAACTCATTTGGACTTCTCAAGTGCTCCTCCACTAACCGACGCGAACTTGCGACCAAGTTCGATAGAAACGCTCGAAGGCAAAATAAACAAGGAGAGTGACGGCGAGCGAGAACGGAATTCCGGCCACGCGATCTGGGAAAATAGGCTTATTAAATTGTTTTTTTTTATACAAAAAAAGATAATAATACAAGTGTGTTTATCAGCTTTATTCACGGATTTATTACCAAATGACAACGGCGCTGTCTCTTGTGCAAGATAAACAGAGAAGGGCCAGTGGAAGAGGTAGAGAGAGTAGGAAATGTCGCCAAGGAATTCGAGAGGGCGAACGGAGAGGAGGGAGGCCACCTTGGAAAAATAAGAGAGATAAGAGAGAGATAGTAAGGAAGAGGGAAAAGATGTAGAGAATGAGAGAGATAAAAATAAAAATGAGATAATCTCCCCTGCGTCTCTTGGCTGGCTGCGATGAGCAGAGCAGTGGCGGCAGTGACAACGATTCGAGTGATGGAGACGGGAAGTTGGAGAGGTAGGAAGAGGGCGACGAAGAGAAGGAGGAGGGAAGAGAAGCAGAGAAGCTGAGAAGAGAGAGAGAGAGAGACAATTTCATAATTAGAGAGAGAAAAATAAAAGTGGAAATTACGGTTCGTGCCGCTTCTGCAGTGACTTTACGCCACGAGTGTTGTTCATTCTTGTCATCGAGCTTCTTTGCCTCCTCGACTGCCTGAGAGACATTAGATGTTCATTCCGTTCCTATTGTTTTCTACATTTGGAAACCTTAAAATAGGGTAATTAAACGGGAGGAGCATGGAAGATTCCAGCAAAAAAAACTGTTCCAAATGGACGCTTAGCGCATAATTGTCAGTTTTATTATTATTATCATATTTGATTTTTATTTAAAGTAGATATACTGTGTCGTCATCGAGCTTCTTTGCCTCCTCGACTACCTGAGGGACATTAGATGTTCATGCTAAATTATATTTTGATTTTTATATTAAATTAGGTGTTCTACTGGAGGAAAGGGTAAAATATATTTCACTGTGATGCACTAAATGTTTGTTAACAACACTGTATTTTCAAACTATAAAAAGGAATATTGTACTACATTTTGGAGGGGGAGGATGGGTTACACTAGAGGGAGGGTACTATTTTCAATGACGTTATCAAAGAAGGTACAATTAGAGGTGAGGATTCTAAGAAAGGTGTGGGAGAGGGGGGGGGGTTAGCAGAGAAAATATTTGGTATAGAGTGTATATATCTTACTAATAATAAAGCGCTTAGCGTGGCTTTGTAACAGTGGCTTTGTAATCATCACTGTCCCTTATGATCCTCGGATCTAAACAATGCAACAGTGGGAGGAAGCTTGTTCCCCAACAACTGAAAGTGCTGTGTTCCGTGGGCAGTTAACATTTTGCACGCTGCACGCTGCACGCTGCACGCCCTTAAAAAGTGATTTATTGCACGCTGCACGCCAACATTTGTGAGTTTTTGCACGCTGCACGCCTTTTTTTTACTTTTTTACACGCTGCACGCCAATTGGTCGAACTTTTTTGCACGCCGCACGTCAAGTTTTTTCCTAAGACTATTTCTTTCCTGTAGTGTTCAGTCAGTAGTTTTTTAGTCATGTCTTCTCCATTCTGGGTGTAATAAACAGTGCCAAAAGAACCTTTATAAATGAACAATCAATAAGCTTACATCTGAGATGCAAGAGATGGGAAATTTGGAAATGTAGATTAACGGAAAGAACTTCTCATAGAAGGAACAGTCAATTAGCACAATCAGTTAGCGGTCTAATAAAGAAAGAGAAAAAGAGCAAATGACTTCTCATAGAAGACAACAGTTAACAAACAGGTAACAAATGACTTCTTATAGAAGAGGTGGATCCAGAATGAGTAACAACAAGCAGGCAACAAATGACATACTATAGAAGAGGTGTTACCAGCACGAGAGATCACTCAAAGTTGTTTGCCACGGTGATTTGGCTCAAATGCATGTTGAATGTCATCTTAATCCAAGTGTTGTAGATAGACTTCATCGAAAGGGCCAGTGAGGGAGAAAGCGCGATTCGAGCTGGTGTGGCATACGAGTAGCGCGACATCAAGCAGTTCAGCCGACAATGGAGCACTCTTAAAATTCTACAGTAATCTTTATGCATCCTACCGTAAGGGAGTAAAATGGACTAACGCGAGACGCTGATCCTTGTGAGAGACCTCCTTCTGGCCATCCTTCTTATTGTAGTACGAGTAGCGTTCCTTATGAACCACCACGAGATCCTCAGCACTCCCATCGCAGGCGGTAGACGGAAGAGCAATGCCGCATCCGACGCAAGTGTCCTTTCGTACGACAGTCAGCGGCCAGCGTTCTAAAATAATAACACCCTTGCTATTTTAAAGTAAGAAAACTTGAAAAGAAAGAAAACCGGATCGCAAGGCAATGACGAAGCGATTGTTGTTATGATGCGGCTCCGTGAATGGAAGAGAATGAGGAGAGGCATGAAATTGTGCCAACTGTGATGCAGTGGGAAGAACGGCCGCGTGTGAAGCTCGAAGCTGCAATTCACCGACATTCTTACGATGAGTGTAATTCATCTTTCCTAACCTGTGTTTCTTCATTTCCTGTTCCCCTGGCGTTCTGGATTCCAGCCAGCGGTCTCCGCGAAGTTGTCGCCGCTTGAATTCCCCTTCTTCTTTTGATCACGCCGAGAGATTCGGGAGAGGCGTATGAATGCTCGTCAGAAACGTCAACAATGGCTGCGTTCTCATCAACTTCATCTTCATTCACGACCTATAATCGACTTCAAATAGGTTTCCCTCATGTATGGTAAGGAAAAAGAAACACACACACACCTCCAGGACGGCAGCTGACAGTTCAGCATCCGCATCTGCACTGTCCTCGGATATGTCAACAAGGGAGACGGCGTCTTCATCAACCTCTGGAGATCGATTGCGGGCTTCTTGAGTGGACAACGTATTGTACCGACTGTAAATATACAAACAACTCCCTTTATATATACAATCAGTCTTACCTCGGAACGATGGCTTTAACAACTCTTCTATAGTTCTTTGTAGTCTCCACATTTCCACGCCTCCGTGTCCCGGGCTTCTTGCCAGTGCCTTTGGCAACACAGGAATCAATAATTTGCCGCCATCAAGAGAAGAAATCTGCTGGCGAACGATCTCAAGTGCCGAGTCACGAATCCCATCGTTCAGAGAGAGAAGAAAAGCAAGCCTGTTACGAAAATAGGCTATCTTTGAAGCATGGAGATTTTCATACATACCTGTGAACACACACAGGCAAGGCCTGCCTTTTCTGGCATTCTTGGTGACTGCACCTTCGAGATGCTGCTGCCTCTGCCTCTGAGTCATCGAGTACAGGGAAGCGCTTATCCACCTCGACAAAGCACCTAGGGAAACAAATTCATATTTTAAATCACATGCAACAGTGGGACCAACCGATCGAAGTTACTCTTCTTAACAAGGGAGCACACATCATCGATCGCTTGGACCATATACTCTGTGGCCATCTCGACAAAGCTTCTCCTAGCGTCGTTATCTGCAGAGAATAAATAAAATAGTAATGCTCTGATAAATAATTCTCACCTCCCCGTCCTGACAGCAACTCAACAGGGATGCTTCGGAAAATGGAGTCGTCTTTGGAATCTACGACGCTGTCCAGCCCGTATGCCTTGGCAATTCGCTTCCGTTCTTCTTGGCTAGCCGTTGACCATTCTGCTAGACTTCGTGGAGCTGAGTTCAACTTGTAGCTTCCGCGATTGAAGAGAGCGCTGAGAAGATTTCGGCCAACTCCTAAACAAGTATCTCGCCAACCTATCATATTGTTTAAGCTACCGTACTACCAACCCAAGAACTATTAAATTAATTGATTGAATAAATTAATTGATTGAATAAATTAATTGATTGAATAAATTAATTGATTGAATAAATTAATTCATTGAATAAATTAATTGATTGAATAAATTAATTGATTGGATAAATTAATTGAGAATAAAATGATTGGTAGAATAAATTAATTGATTGAATAAAAGAATTGTTCAAATAAAGTAATTGATTGAATTAAGTAATTGATAGAATAAATAATTGATGGAATAAAAGAACTGAGTAGTAACTAAAATAATTGATTGAATAAAGAAATCGATTGAATAAAATAATTGATAGAATAAATTAATTGATTGAATAAAATAATTGATTAAATAAAGTAATTAATTGAATAAAATAATTGATTGAATAAAATAATGGATTAAAAATAATTGCTTCAATGCAATAATTAATTGAGCACAATGTATATTGCGTAGGAAATCTATTAAATACGGAAATCTATCGAATAGAGAAGTCGATTGCGATAATACTGAGTATATAATAATACAGGTATATTCAAATAATTAAATGTGTGCAAATATAATAATATCTTTTCTCTTCTAAGTGATAATTAAATTTGAGCACACTTTGTGTGCGAGAGAGGTAAGAATGAGTTGCCTTCATCACTGTTCACATTTAAAGCGAGCAGTGAAGCCGAGAGATTTTTCCCTCGTCAGCATCGGTTTCGCTTTATATGTATGTTTGCGGGTTAAGAGAAATTTCAAGTTTGAGGAGAAACTTTTTATTTCAGACTGCCATACAAAGTTCACGTCGCTGGGAAGCACGTGAATCTTTTCCATCCCTAATAAGACTCTAGGGAATGCGGTAAAATCTGATAAAAAAGTCATATATCAAAACTGACCGGCAAGCGTAAGGGCGAGCAGCCTCTCCCCTGAGGGGCAGGGTTGCTCTCTTTGCCCGGCAACATAAGATTAGAGCGCCAGCCCAGCCGATCCGGCAAAGATATATCTGTTCGCCATCATGTTCAAAAATACTGAGTAAACCTTTTACGTATGTTTTTTCTTCCTTTAGCCCAATTTGGACATTTTAATCTCTTGTATGAGGTGTTAAACTCATGAGCATTTCAATGAAATGTTAGCGAGAGAGTTGGCAAATGAGAGAGTGACAGAGAGAGAGAGAGAGAGAAAGGAAAGATATAGAGTGAGATAGAGAACTGGATAGAGAGAGAATGAGGGCGAGACGGTTAGAGTGAGACTGCTTCCTTGGTTCCACCCAACTGCTGCTGCACTCTCCACTTGGCAGTGCCGCTCGAAAGTGGAGAGCATTTACTTGGCTGCCCAATCATATGACAAAAGCGAGATCAAGAGATGGAGGTAGAAAGTAACCGTAACCGCAACTGTTTGCCAACCGAATAGTTCTTGCGCCACTTCATTTTGGGTGTGTCAAACAAGATCTTGCCGGCCAGATAGCCAAACTATGCTCACGCATTAGCGTCCTGACACCTTCAGCACGCGATTTGGAAATCATGAAGAACGACATACTGCAACTTTTCAATAGAGTTTTTTTTAAGTCCGTCCCGTCCCAGAAAAAAAACTAATTTCACAACTGTAACGCATTCATCACCTGAACTCGGGTGGCGTCATCCCGGAAACAAGAGCAAACTTCTTTCCGAGATTCTTCTTTGCGCTCTCCGCGCGAATAGAAATGCAGTCTATTTGGCTCCCGACCCGGGGTCGAATAAAAGTAGAGAACTAACAAGTAGTACTAAGAGTTCGAGAACAAAACCGAAAAACATTAAGCACAGAATTGTTGGCACTAAACCAAGAGTGGGGCACGAAAAGTTTGAATTACGAAGGCTTGCTTCTAGGCCCCAGAAGGACTTCGTTGAGACAGACGCAATCAAAAGCTTCTTCTAGTTCAATGGTATGAATAAGAGAAACGCCTGATTGAGCGAATTTTTGTTTTTGAATTTTTTTTTCTACTTCAATTTTATCCAGTATTAAGTAAAATGAATTCGAGCAATAAAAAATCCAAGGTAGGGGATGGGCCCAAAAGTTTTGGTTCGAAACAGTTTTATAAAGAAAATTACCAGTTAAATTAAGTGATTTGATGCCCATTGCCATATTTAGTATATAGAAACCAATCGCTAATATTTCCTAAAATTTTACATTTGTGTATTTACTGCGTCATTTCACTGAGAATTTCTGATTTGAGGGCCCAACCTTTCTTGGGCCCCTGCCGGCCTGGCTGGGGTCATGGGAAATTGGGCCGCCCACTCACCTTTGATCCAGGGTAAGGCCGCGATCAAATTTTGAAGAGAAAAAAAAAACAGTTTTTTCCGACTTACATGCTTGGACATATTATTTAAGTCTCCTCGTTCGATATCTGCCTTTTTTTACATGATTTGTTGTATTACGAATCATCTTCAGCAGTTTATATCCTCACATTATACAATATCACGAAATTGGACATGTGAAAAGGGAGAGAATTGAATAGAGAGACAAAAAGAGAGACAGAGAAAGAGATAGAGAAAGAGAGAACGAAAGAGCGTTACCGTGAGAGAGATGTCTACAGATAAAGTACGCTTCCGTTGGAATTGGCATTTGTATATTCATACATAAATGTATCTGGCTAGACAATCAAAAGCTCGAAAAATCCAAATTGTTTGAGACTAATGAATTCTAAATATATTTTTATAATCTTTTCCATCAATATTTTTTTTTGTAATCAAGTGACAAAAGAAACAGCTAAATAATACTGCAAGACAAGCCTGTAAACAACAGCAATAGAAGTGAAAGAAGTGGGGATATGGTAATGCAATATTTCCCGCTTTTGTCTCTTGGTAACAATTAGCAAGACTAAATTATAGATACAAAATGAATATGTCAGCTTTGACGATGAGCGACCTGATCCCCGTAAATCTCTCTTTCCAGCTGATGAAGCCGCGTCGCTTCGCGCTGCGCCAATTTCTAAAAATTAAATGTTATATCCCAAATAACAATCTCCGAGCCCCTCCCTATGCATCCGAATAAAAAGAACATTATCCAGATTTGTATGTTATCGGAATTTCATATGCTAATGCTAATTCGCTATCGTAGCCATAACACATGACAGTACAGTAATCCGTACAGCCTTTTGCAGTACTCCTCAAACATGGCCTCATAAAGACTACCGTACCCCGTAGAAGGGCTCAAGGCGTTGTCGCCCATGAGGAGTCAAGTGAGAGACATGCTCGAGGTAGGCGAGTTTCGTCTTTCCGTCATACGCCAGGTACTGGCCGTGCTGGTCGAGCAAGGCTGGAACCACGTCGTAGACGACACAATTCTGGAACAGGCCAACTTGGCCGATTGGTTAATCGCTCCATTTCAGAGTGCAAAGGTAAAAGTTCGAGGCCCAAGAAGGTTTTTGATAGCGGGGGAAGATCAAATAAAAGTCTCGCTGACGCCGCATTCTTTGGCGAATCGCTGCATACGCGCCTTCGCATACGGAACGTCGTTTCGCTCTACGGTCATATTCTAAATAGACATTAGAAACTGTCTATATTGAAAAAAAGAACAAATAGAAAAGTTAAAATGGCAGGAGAGAAAGTGTGAGAGAGAGAGAAGAGAAGCAGAGACATTAATCTGTTCTTCCGTGAATCCCTTGCGTATCTTCTCGCTCAGCTTCATCATCACTGTCGTGGCGACTGATGGCATCACGTCGAGCACGTAGAACAGACGACTTCTGAGAAATAAAAAATAAAAAAAATTTTACCGCTCATTTATTATCCACAATCTGTTGTTTTTTTCATTCTTCACGAGAATACCAACCAAGCTTATTGTTTTTATTTATTTATTTTGAATTTGGTAAACAGTATAACTTATATAAGGTGCATGCGAGCTTATTCTGAATACAATTTGTATGTTGCCCGCGCTTGCTCTGAACCGAAATTTGTAAATTGCACACGAACTTGTTCTGAATCTGTCGATATCGCTCAATCATCTCATCGTAGACCGGATCGTCGCTGCCGGCGGGAGGGATCGCAAGGAACTTTGACTGAAGAAACCTGAATTTTTTTTTAAAAGGTTTACCTACGTTTTTGTCCCTCTCACTCATAAAGGTTTACCTACTTTTTTGTCCCTCTCACTCATAAAGGTTTACCTACTTTTTTGTCCTTCTCACTCTCTCTTTCAGTCTCTGTCTTTCTCTCACACTCTCATTCACTTTCTTGCACCCTCTCTCACTCTCTCTTTCTCC
This sequence comes from Allodiplogaster sudhausi, assembly GCA_945643635.1. Lineage (NCBI taxonomy): Eukaryota > Metazoa > Nematoda > Chromadorea > Rhabditida > Diplogasteridae > Allodiplogaster > Allodiplogaster sudhausi. Next base: position 3,605,576 of record CALZFC010000248.1, read on the forward strand.
CTCTCTCCCACACCCTCTCTATCACCTCTCTATCTGATTTTAACATCTAAAACTCTATTCGATACCTCTGTAGAATGAAAGTGACATCAGCTTTGAAGTCATCAAGCACGTCTTCATGCCTCACAAAATGGTGGCAATGAATACTCGTGGATTTCGAGAGGACTTCGCAAGCTGAAGGCAGAGAAAAAAGCTATAAAACCAGCCGGTTCACGCGCACTTCACCAGCTGCTTGCTAGGCACTTCACCAGCCTTTCATCCGATGCCTTTATTACATCACCATTTTAGTTGGTTAACCTGGGAAAAAGCAATTTTAAATATGTACATATTTCGTTGTCAGAAAAGAAATATGCAGATATTCATAGCAAAGACTGAATTCTGATGGAGCGCCTTTCCAGAATGTTATAGAAAGTTCCATTTCCCCGTCATTTGTCTAGCATTCGAGGTTTTCGGGGTTTCTATCAGATGGGACGGAATACGGTCTCTACCGGAATCCTCTGGAGAATTTGAAAGGTTAGGGGAGGTAAAGTAATCTCGTTCTGGAATGTTTTTGAAATTTCCGTGCGCACTGATTCTAATGATCCTTTTGGATCTGTATAGTGTGCAGTGGGAAGAGCTTGTTCCACCACTTTTGAATGGGACATACGATAGTTGCAGCGTTCATTGTGGTTTTCACAATTTGGATAATTGAACTGAAAGAAGCATGGAAGCATCCAGAAGAAATTTGTTACAAACCAACGCTTATTGTTAGCGCTTTATTATTAGTAAGCTTTTTTAAATAGAATATTTGTATTGATTGCTAAAAATTGGCTTTCTAGGAATTTAAGATGGGGTAAAATTAGATTTCATATATGAAACGAGAGAGAGAGAGACAGCGAGAGCGAGAGAGAGAAGACAAACCTGGCTGCGAGAATGCCTGGAAGCTGCTATAGAAGTCGACGAATTGGTGAGCGACCATGCCAAGATGATCGCCGACGTAGCTGCTTCCGGTGGCAGCGAAGCGAAGACGACCGTGGCCGGGCTGATTTATTTTGATCATTGACGGAATTTAATGACCGAGTTATTGTTTGATTTATTAATTCAATTTATTGATTGACTTTAAAATTTCTGCCATATTTAATTATTTGAACTACTCCTTTTACTGACAAATTCGTTGTATTTCCATGGGAAGGAAGATGTGAAAAAAAGACTCTAAAAAAAAAAAGAAAAAAAATTCTAAAATAATAACTGGGAGCGTGCAGACGCCAAAAGGCGGCTTCAGCTCGCTAAACTCTGGGTCGGTCATGTTGCGGAAGGGCGAGTAGATGCACTCCGCAATCATCAGATTCTCATCGCGCAAGTCGAAGATGCGCTCGTTCTCCGCAATGGCGGCTTCTTAATTTATTATTTTTTTTTATATTTAATTTTCTTTTTAAATAATACAAATCAGAACCAAAATTTGAACACCCAATCGCGCACACAAAACATCGCATCCAAACGATTTAATTGCTTAAATCATAAAAAAATTGTTTTTTGAACCATGAATATTTCCAGAAAGTTGTAAATATTCATTTATATCACTTATATGCATATATGCATATAAGTGATAAATAGATCGGGATAAAGAGAAGAATAAATGACCTGTGAAAGGATCCGTCCGATGTATCGCGAAATTGATTGGAGGTGAAAAAAGAATCAGCGCAGCGGTCAAGGCAAGGAGGACACCGCAGCAGACGCCTGAAAGGAGGTTTAAAGCCGTTAACTCCTAACACGAAATGGCCGATCAGATAGTACGATAGGTTTAAGCAACGTGATCCAGGAAATTTACCAAGATTCTTGCTTCGAAACAAAATCAAGCAATTACGCGTTTTGCGTCCGGTTGTGAATCGTGCATGTGTCGGCATATATTGCACGTCCTATGGAACCATATTTCACCCTCGCTGGTCAACCAACCTATGCTCCGACAAACCTTTTAGGCCATAATTTAGTTGGCGACAACTGTTAAATTTAAAGTTCTGTGTAACACACTAATATTCCCCTTTCGTTCAGGCATCGCTTTTCGGATGGGAAATAGTCCGGATACATTCAAAGAATCATCCTAACATCGAAATTTTTGAGTCTTCGCCTCCTTTAAAGGAGTATGAAACTAATGTATTTGAATTTGTCTGACTATTCTCTCTCTAATCACATGCTTACTCTTTTGCCCCTAGTCAAGCAAAAAAGCGCGAATTCAAACTTGAATTTTGTGGCACCTTTAAGAAGTACATTCACTCGAACTATTTCAAGATGCTTCCACTAACCGATGCGAACTTGCGACCACGTGCGATAGAAACGCTCAAAAGCGAAATAAACAAGGAGAGTAACAGCGAGTGAGAACGGAATTCCAGCCAGACGATCTGGGAAAATTGGCTTATTAAATTATATATTTATATTTATAAAAAATAGAGGAATATTTATAATGCCTAATCTTTATAGACAATGTTCTTCAAGTAAAAAAAAACTTTATTTATCAGCTGTCTTTAATGGATATTTTACCAAACGACAACGGCGCCGTCTCATGTGCGAGATAAACAGAGAAAGGCCAGTGGAAGAGGTAGAGAGAGTAGGAAATGTCGCCAAGGAATTCGATGGGGCGGAGCGAGAGGAGGGATGACACCTGGAATGAAAATAGAGATAAGAAAGAGAGTAGAGAGGGAGAGTGAAGAGAGAAAGAGATGGAGACGGAGAGAAAGAGTGAGTGTGAGAGAGAGTGAGCTAGAGAGAGAGCGAGAGAGAAAAAGAGAGAAGAGTGAGCGAGAGAGAGAATAAAGGGAGAGAGAACGAGAGATTGAGAGTGAAGACGTGATGGAGGGAGATAGAGAGAGTTAGGGAGAATGAGAGAGTGAGTAAGAGAGGGAGAGAGGGAGAGAAGTGAGGATAAGATAATCTCACCGGCGTCTCTTGGCTGGCAGCGATGAGCAGAGCCGTGGCGGCAGTGACGGCGATTCGAGTGATGGAGACGGGAAGTGTGAGAGGGATGAAGAGAGCGATGAAGATAAGGAGGAGGGAGGTGAAGCAGAGAAGCTGAGAAGAGAGAGAGAGAGGCGAGGGAGGAGCAGAGAGGGAGAGGTAGTACGAGAGTTTCATAAGGAGAGAGGATGAAAGATAAAAGTGGAAATTACAGTTCGTGCCACTTCTACAGTGACTTGACGCCACGAGCGTTCCTGGCCTTCATCGAACTTTTTTGTCTCCTCGACTGCCTGAGGGACATTGGATGTTCATTTGATATTATACTTACATTTTTATTTAATGGATATTTATAAATATTGATTTTTATTTTAATTGTCAACTTTTTTCTCTCTCTAACAAAATCAGCAGCACTCTCGGGCTGGACAGAAGACGTGGCCGTGGAGAAGTGAAGCATCGCAGTCGCCAGGAACTGCCAGAGACGGGCAGGCATCAGATTAAACGAGAAGAGGGTAGGAGCGAGGAGGTGGAGGACGAGGGATGACGTCATCACTGAAGTAAAAATATAATAAAAAGTTTACATTCAATTTTAACAATTCGTAAAATCAATGGGATGCATATAAACAAATAAACAAATAAATAAATAGCATCTAAACAGTACCTGCCGCCAAGAAGATCCAGCGCGGCCAGCGACTCTGGATGGCGAGGAGGAAGGGCGCGACAAGGTAGAATTGCACTTCGACCGACAGCGACCAAATGTGAGTGAAGAGCTTCTCCGCGCTCACTGGCTAAAACAATGCTAGAATAAATAATGGATTTTTATAAAAAATAAAAATTTAAATAAAAAAAGTTCTCACAGCCAAAAAACACATCTCACATCATCAGACAGAGAAAAAATGATCCACCGTAAAATAGTCCTCAGTCTCGACCATCGCCTTGATGTTCGTCACAAGAAGTGTCGCTGCTGCAGCAGCTTTCTGCATGAATGCTCTCTCTTACTCTCGCTCACACTTTCGCTCTAACTCTCTCTCTCTGTCATTCTCTTTCTCTCTCTCATTCTCTTCTTTCAAACTGTTTATCTCATTATATCTCTCTCTCATATTGTATTACTCTTCTTATTTCATTATCACTTCTTCGTACTTTGCAAGTTTACAAGATTATTGCACAATCAGTATAATTATTGAAACAATTAAATATCGATAAAAGCTCCGAAAATGCAAGCACCTGATTCTCTTTAATGTTGTAAGGGTCGGAGAGTACAATATAGATTACAACGCCGACGGCGCAGTACAGAAGATGAAGAGGGATGATTCGCTTGAGACGGCGATAGTAGAAATCGCAAAGGGAGCGACGGCCAAAGCCGTGGCGTTGGAAGGAACGGGCGAGGATCGAGGAGATCAGGAAGCCGGAGAGGACAAAGAAACTGGAGGAGGAAGATATCACTCTAAGTTTCGCTCTCCCCTCCCTCTCCTTCTAAACAATATCCTCCACAAAAGCTGACATGTCGACTCCGATGAATCCGTTCGGGCATTCCTCGGGGAAGAAGTGGAAAGCGAGCACGCCGGTGATGGCCAAGGCGCGCAGTCCTTGCAGCTCGGGACGATGAGTCATCTTTGAAAAGGGAAAATTTAAAAAAAAAAAGTTAAGTAAATCCTTATTTTCTGAATATTAAAAAATCTTCTTTCTCTTAAATGAGACCTTAAAGAAGGGCGATCACCGAAAATTTACTAATATGCGTTCAAACATGCAAAAACCTCGAATGGAAGTCCATAGAATCAAACTAAAAAATACAGTAAGAGCGTGAAACTTGTTGCCAAATGCATTGTTTTTTTCCAAAGGGGGATGATAATTCTGATTGACTATTTTGATGTCGTTTTGTTCTTGCTAAAAGTTTTTACAGAAAAACTAACACAAAAACTTTATCAAGCTCATTGAAATGTCAAAGTCGCGATGTCTTTGTAAATTTTATCTTCCCGCTATGGTAAATGTACCCTAGTTACTGTATACACCATATTTTTGCACTGAGACACCAATATGAATTTGATTCAAAAGTTGCTCTTTCAAGTGCATATACTTGAATGTGAAACTCTTTTGTGGTCTTTCATTTGCATATCCTTAATCTATATGCTGAAAACTATTAGAAAATACGTAAAGTGTCTCATATCTCGTGAACGACTTTTCGGTGATCACCCTCCTTTAAAGAAGTGCGAAGTCCCTGAAACATTTTCTGTCGCAAAGTCCATGACAAATTTTTAAAAAGTACTGTGCTTGTTTTCACTGAGATTTTAATTCGAGGATTACCGCGTATTCTCAACCCCTCACGTACTTTAAACTCACAATCAAGAGCGAATATTCGAAATTCCAGCCATTTGCAAAATCCGCCGGGCCACTAGAGACTCGTGCACTTAGAATCGGTAACCAAATTGGTCGGATTTTGCTTAGTTGGTCCGCACCCAGTGCGAAGGCACTGCAATGAAAGGATCACAGCCTTCCGAACACCCTACGGGTAGAGAACTTGGCGTATTGCAGCCAGTTCGTTCGGGACACTTCATGGTTCAACTGTCTATTTTGCATTGTTTGGCCAAACATTCGTAGGATACATCCTTGAAAGCGTACATAATATGCACGTCTCTATATATTATGTATGTAGTTGGTCTAATAAGGGTAGACTTATCGAAAACAAATACTCAGCCAATGATGGTTGCTAGCTTAAAGGACTACACATCTTTCCGTTGGAGGAAGTGGCATTGATTATGACTCTGCAATCGAGTTAGTATGTTGATTGATTGCATAAAATAATTGATTAAAGAAAACAAGCGATTGAATTAAAATAATTGATGGAATACAATAATTTCTTGAGTACAATAATTAATTTATTGCGTATGGAAATCAATTAAATACGAAGATCTATCGAATACGGAAATGGATTGCGATTATTAAAAAATATTTATCAAAAAAATACAGATACATTCAAATACCCGTGAAGTATAGAAAGAATTATAACATCTTCTCTGTTCAAAGTGATAATGAAATTTGAGCATATAATGCTGCTTTTGTTTATGCAAGAGAACGAGGTAAGAATGAGTTTTCCTTCATCGCTATTCAGGCATTTAAAGCGACCAGCGAAAGCGAGAGATTTTATTCTTTCGCCGGTTTCGGTAGTCGCTTTGCATGGTTGTACGGGTTAAGGGATAATTGGCAGTATTAGTTTGATGAACTTCTCTTTTTTATTTTTTTTTACTTTGGCAGGAAAAGTTCAGATCGCTGGGCAGCACGTGAATCAGAGGATTGCAGGTAGTCTGAACTGCCCAAAATTTGCTTGTTCCGCCCAACCGTGACCGTCGCTACCGTTTCAAGAGAACGCGCAGAATTTGCCAATTTCTTTTTTGAAATTGGCATACAAAGTTCACGTGAATCTTGGATAGCACGTGAATCTTTTTCATCCCTTAGAAGGCTTTAGGGAATGTAATAAAATGTGATAAAAAGTGTTTTGGCTCGATGGCAGGGAAGTGAACCGCAAGTAAGGAGCGGAGCCTTTGTTTCGTTGCCAGGGTTTGCCAGCCTCCCTTTCTTCGTTTCCCCCTCAAAACTGATTGGCCTGCGTCGGGGTGAGCAGCCTCTCCCCTGAGGGGCAAGGCTGCACTTTTTTTTAGCCCGGCAACATAAGACTTGAGCGCCAGCCCTGCCGCGCAAGTTCGGCCTAGCTCCGTCCATCCATCATGTCTCGTGAACGGCAGTCCACCATGTCCACACGTATGTATGTAGTGCATCGCAGTATTAATGAATGGAAACTATATAAAAGACTAGGCGTGTAAACTCTACTATTTATCTATTCAAATCCGATCTTGCGCCATCATGATTAAAAATACTGATTGTGAGCGGAAATTTTCTTCGTTTAGCCCAATTTGGACATCTTCAACAATTGTATGAGGTGTTAAATTCGTGAGCATTTCAATGAACTGTTAGCGAGGGAGTAGGCAATTGAGAGAGTGACAGAGAGAGAGAGATAGAGAGAGAGAGAGAGGAAAGATAGAGAGTGAGATAGAGAGAGAGGAAAGATAGAGAGTGAGATAGAGAACGGAAAGATAGAGAGTGAGATAGAGAACGGGATAGAGAGAGAGGAAAGATAGAGAGTGAGATAGAGAACGGGATAGAGAGAGAGAGAAAGAGTGCGAGACGGTTAGAGTGAGACTGCTTCCTTGGTTCCACCCAACGGCTGTTGCTCTTCTGTTCGAAAGTGGAGAGCCTTACTTGGCTGCCCCATCCTATGACAAGAGCGGGATCAAGAGATTGAGGTGTAATGCAAACCGTGACCGCAACTGTTTGCCAATTCCGAACTTATTCTTAATTCTTGCGCCACTTCATTTTGGGTGTGTCCAAGATCTTGCCGACCAGGTAGCAAAATTGTGCTCATGCAAGAGCGTTAAGAACATACTGCAACTTTTCAATAGAGTTTTTTAAATCTCTTCCGTCTCAACAAAAAATGTTTACAACCGTTGTAAATTCATCATCTGCTGAAATCGTCACCCAGGAAGCAAGAGCAAACTTGTTTCCCCCTGCTTTCCGGGAAATTTGAAGGGATCATTCTTTACGCTTTCCACGCGAATATAAATGCTGCTTTTGGCTCCCGACCCGGGGTCAAACAAACGTGAAGAAAACAAAAGTAGTACTATGAATTCGAGGACAAAACCGAAAATAGAAATAAAGTCCAGAATTGGTACTAAGCCAAGAGTGAGGCACGAAAAGTTTTGAATTTCGAGAGCTTTCTTCTCGGCCCCCAGGACCAGAGATTGCACACCGAGGCTGAAACATATTGAAATGGAATCCTGGTAGAAGTAACAAATACTATGTCAGTGGCATGATCTCTATATGCTAGTGAGAGCAAGACAGGAGAACAGAACATTATAAAGAGAAAAGGATAAGTATACACACAGCGCAGACAGTTCAAAACTATTGGCACGCTGCGAATAGTTCAGTTTGATAGTTCGCCCTGGCGTAACTATCATGCCAGCCGACTGCGAACAATCAGGGCCAAGGTCGACTATCGTTTACTCGCTCCTTCATCTCGTCCTGCCCTGCTCGCAGTCCCATATAAATGTGCAGTCGAAAAAGGCCGGCTGATGTCGGTTGCGCTATTTCCTTTAGGTAACTTTCTTTTTCTCATCGATATCGTCTACTCCCGGCTGGGTTGCTGACGCTGCTGCGGCTGACTGAACAGCGTCAGCTATTTGAGCAGGAAGACAAGCTACAGCCTGGGCAACTTTTTGCATGATTTTTTGTGGGAATTACAATATGGTGAAAGATGGGATGTTTGGAAGAATCAATGAGCGAATAAGGAGGCGAGAGCAAGCAGATGGTAGGGTGGTTGCGGGCAATAGTTCAGCATCGCTGAACTATTCCGTTATACTATGTATCTCTCTTTCACAGAACTATCGATAGTAGCGTCAGGGTGAACTATTTAGTTCCACGGGAGATGACGAACTAGATAGTTCAGCCTGATAATGCGGCCTTGCAATACTACCTGTGCTGTGTGTACTTTGCACTCTACTTATGCTAGGAATTATTTTCCTTCATTACTGTTCAGGCAACCGAAACGATGTGAAAAAAGAGACGGGTAGTCAAAAGTCCAATGGATGCTCTCCGATTTATCTATACAAACCCGCTCTTGCGCACTCATGTTTGACGAAGAAAATACCGAAAGTTTTTTTTTTACATTTTTTCTTCCTTTTTATTGCACAGTATTACACTTCTTTGCCACTTGTATTAGGCCTCAAATTTAATTTCAATGAAATATTCGCGAAAGCGAAGGCAATAGAGATAGTGAGAGAAGAAAGATAGAGAGCGAGTTAAAGAGATAAAGACTGTTTCCTTTGGTCTGCTCTATGCATAGATATGAAAGGAGGAATAAGGAAATAAGATGTGTAACTGTGACCGAAATTGTTCACCAAATGCGAACCATTATTAATGAATACCACAATTCTTTAGCCACTTCATTCTCGGTGTGTCTAGCTCTTGCCGGCTAGATAGGAAAAGTGTGGTCACGCGTAGTGTCGTGTAGGCACATTTCAAACAGTTTCGCACTTTTGGACTGCATGAAGAATTGTGGGTCTGCTCCCAGGCCAATTAAATAAACACAAATTTTTACGATGAGAATGCGAGCCTTCTGAAAACCTGACAGGTATTGCAGCCAGCGTGACCACTAGAATATCTTCCGTGCGGGACACTCTTCATTATTTAAATACCTATTTTGAATGCTTTGGCACCATACATTCGCCGGAGACATCTTTTAAAGAGTACATAATATGAACGCCTCTATATATGTATTATCCTACAAGGGAAGGGTAGACATATCGAAAAGAAATACTTAGCCCATGTATGTTGTAGGTTGCTGGCTTAAAGGACTATACAGCACATCTTGCCGGTAGCGGATGTCGCACAGATTCGGTAATCGAGTGAGTACGTTGATTTATTTGAATAAATTAATTGATAGAATAAAATAATTGTGAATAAAATAGTTGATAGAATAAAATAATTTATTGAATAAAAGAATTGATTAAATAAATTAAGTGACTGAATAAAAGAATTGATTAAACAAAGTAATTGATGGAATAAAATAATTGATTGAATAAAATAATGGATTAAAAATAATTGCTTCAATACAATAGTGTTCATGGCATAGGAAATCTATTAAAGACGGAAATCTATCGAATAGGGAAATCGATTGTGATACTACTGAGTATATAAAAACACAGGTGCATTCAAATATGTAAATGTGTACAAAAATAATAATATCTTTTTTCTTCTATGTGCTAATGAAAATTGAGCACTCTATTTATGCAACAGAGGTAGTAAGAATGAGTTATCTTCATCACTGTTCACCATCAAGCACTTGACGAGAGCAGTGAAACCGAGAGATTTTTTGTCTCATCGGCATCGGTTATCGCTTTATATGTTTGCGGGTTAAGAAAAATTTCTAGTTTGATGAGGAACTTTTCATTTTAGAATGGCATACAAAGTTCACGTCGCCGATAAGCACGTGAATCTTTTGCATCCCTCATAAATGTGATAAAAGTGTTTTAGCTCGATGGGAAGGCGCCCTCCTATCGAGCTAAAACACCGCTCGTTTAGAGCGGAGCCTTCGTGAATTCTTACGTGGCCAGGGCTTGCCAGCTTCTCTTTCGTAATTAATCCTCAAAACTGAATGGCAAGATTAGGGCCGAGCAGCCTCTCAACTGAGGGGCAGGGCTGCTCTTTTAGCCCCGCAACATAAGACTAGAGCACCAGTGCAGCCGCCCGTTCGGCCTGGCTCCGTCCATATATCACCATGCTCATGCTTCGTGAACGGCAGCCCACAATGTACATACGAATGTATGTATGTACATGGCAGAACTTACATATGAATGAAAACTATGTTAAAAAAACAGGCGTGTAAACTCTACGATCTATCTATTCGATCTTGCGCCATCATGTTCAACAATACTCAGCGAAATTTTCTTCGTTTAGCCCAATTTGGTCATCTTCAACACTTGTATGAGGTGTTTAATTCATGAGCATTTCATATGTTAGCGAGAGAGTTAGCAATTGAGAGAGTGACAGAGAGAGAGAGAGAGAAAGTTAGAGAGTGAGATAGAAAACGGGATAGAGAGAGAGAGAGAGTGAGAGACGGTTAGAGTGAGACTGCTTCCTTGGTTCCACCCAACTGCTGCTGCTTTCTTCTCTCGAAAATGGATCCCGTAATATGGCAAGAGCGAGATCAAGAGATTGCGGTGAAATGTAACCGTAACCGCAATTATTAATTCTTGCGCCACTTCATTTTGGGTGTGTCAAGAACTTGCCGGCCAGATAGGCAAGATAGATGAATGTATGTATTTTATGTATATATGTACATACATATGTATGTTCTACATAGTATGTACATTTGTAAATACATACTTTAAAAGATGAGTACTTTCAAAATAGATTTATTTTATCACAGAGTTCTTTGATGTTCTTGTGAATTACCACGAGTTTTGTTTATAACTTCGCCGCATTTCAGTTGATATGAAAAATTGTAGGTTTAGAAATTCCTATAAAAGGCTCTTTTGGGTTGCATTTCCATAAGTCGTCGAGTGTCAGGCAAAAGCCGCGAATTCAAGATTTAGTTTTGGCTACATTAAAGGAGGGCGATTACCGAAAAATATTTAATGCAGATTCGAATTGCCGAGTCTTCCCTGTGATTCCGCAGGTTGCATGGTTAGCAATTTCAGCAGTGAAATTAGTCTAGGAAAAATGTGGATCCAGTATTAAGTAAAATTTGTTAGAGCTAAAAAAAAAGCAAGGTGGGAATGAGCCCAAAATTTTTGGTTCGAAACAATTTTGTAAAAAAATTACTAGTTAAATCAAGTGATTTTTTTTGAATTTGGTCCAGAGGGGTTGTTTGGCACGGGGAACACTAATTTAACCTTTATTTTTAATTCTGACTTCATTTTAAAAAGTAAGAATAACTTTTGTGGAAAAAAGTTTTGGTTCAGATTGCGTTGTTAATATCGCTAATGGGGGGAATTTAGAACGAGGAACACGTAATATCACTTTAATTTTTACAACATTTCATCGTTCTGGGAAGGTTCGCTACCCCCTGGGCAAGTTTCAGAAAAAATTTTTTTTTTTTTTTTTTTTCAAAAAAAATTGGGGTTTTGGGGTAGCGATAGTTGAAGAGTACCGTATATTTTTAATTCAACCTCAACTGTCGGGTGAATGGCGTGGAGGCCATCCGAGAGGAATGAAGCAAATAGCAAAGTAAGAAGAAGCATGGCTGACAACACAATTTTACAAATCCGTCGTTCGCAACTTTTTGTTCAGTCCTTTAAGCTCATAGCGAAGGGTAGGACATTGCGAAAAGGTTCGAAAGATTAGTGGACTTTGTTGGGTTAGGGATTTGACTCTTCTCTTTCTCTCTCTCTCTCTCTCTCTCTCTCTTTCTCTCTCCTTTTATTTCCATCGTGGAATAGCCAGCATGAATGCCGAGGACTATAAACAGAGAATTCTGTTAAAAATATCCCTTGTTCATTTATATGTATGCACTTTGAATATGTCTCTTTTGCGAGAGGGGACCCAGAATCTGTGAGGAAAGCAAGAGAATTAGGGAGGAGCACGAGGTTTTGAGCCTATCCCCCGTGACTTTTATGGGCATAGCAGTTAGCTGTGTCGAATTTGCACAGGTATAACGGGGTCTTTGCGTCAGATAAAGGGCCAGGAGTTGCTCAAGGAAACGGGCAAAGTTTTATTCATCCACGGAATTGAAGGATAAGCAAATAGAGGAGTATAGCTAGATAATACTGTATGCAAAGTGGAAGTGCAAGCTGATATTTTGATGTCATTTGTATGTACCTTACACTTTGACAACTTAAGTGCTATTAAAGACACTGCATCGGGTCGTCATCTCGTTGACAATGTAGAGAAAGCGTCTTGTTTTGCTAAAATATTCCAAGCGACTTATGCGAACAATCCTCCTTCTGCTGCTACTACCCAATTTCCGCCTCGAACCATTCATAGAATTGATTTCATTGACTTCAATCCATGATCTATCTGCAACCAGCTACGTTCACTTCCTTCCCGTAACTCATCTACTCCTGACAATGTGCCCTATGCCTTCCTTAAAGGAGTTTCAACTGCCATATCTGTCCCACTCGCTATTCTCTTTAATCGCTTTCTCCTTCATGGTGTTTGTCCAGCTCTCTGGAAAACAGCATTTGTAAAGCCCATCTACAAGAGACAGGGTGATGCCAGCGACCCCACTAATTATCGGCCGATTTCTCTTACATCTGGTATTTCTAAGACATTTGAACGTATTCTTTGCAAACAACTTTTCGACTTCCTTGACCAGCACAAACTTCTCTCTCCCTTCCAGCACGGTTTTCGTAGCAAAATGTCTTGTGGCTCTGCCCTTCTGTCTTCGCTTGCCTCCTGGCACTCTTCCATTGATGCGGCTTCTTATGTTTCCTCTGTTTATATTGACTACTCGAAAGCTTTTGACAGCATTCCTCTTCATCTTCTAGTTGATAAGTTAGCAGGTTATGGTATTGGTGGGTCTCTCTTACGTTGGCTCTCCTCCTTTCTTACCGGTAGATCCCAGCGCGTCTGTATTGACAACCATTTCTCCTGTGAATATGTGGTATCTTCTGGAGTCCCTCAGGGGAGTGTGTGTGGTCCCCTTATGTTTCTTCTGTATATCAACGCCCATCTCCCCTCCTTTCCAGCCCACTCTCCAATCCCATCCCATTCCAATCACCTCCTCATATCGTGAGCTTGGTATAATTATTAGTAACGATTTATCTTTCCATATGCATATCGCTTCTATAACTAAAAGGGCAAATAACACGTGTTTTCATATATTGCGCAATTTTAGGTCTCGTAATGTTCATTTTCTTTCAAGGCTCTTTACTATATATGTAAGACCTTTGCTCGAATTCTGTATGGAAGTCTGGTCCCCCCAGCAGACTTGCTTAATCAAGCAAATTGAGAATGTTCAGCGCCGTTTTACTAGGCTTATATTTAAACGATGTAACTATACTGCACCCTATTCTGGTCGATTAGAATACCTTGGCTTAGAGCATCTCTCCACCCGAAGAACGATTAATGATCTCATGACTGCCATTAAGATCTTTAGAGGAACCAATGGTGTAGCCCCATCTGATATGTTCCTTATGTCATCCCGAATCTCTAGAGGTCATCGTCACAAACTTAAAAAGCATAGATTCCGTTCCACAATTTTTATGAACTTTTTTGCAAATAGGATTGTTAACTTTTAGAACACCTTGCCCGATTGCATTTTTGAATTATCACTTCCGATTGCCCGCAATCACATTAAGAACTTCTTATTGTTAGCAAATATATAAGACTTTTACCCTCAGATCTATACTCCATCGCCCCCCCCCACAAATTGGCAGCCACGTTGCTAGCCTCTTATTGTCTGATTGTGTCTATTTTCTCTCGTTTTATGCTTGTTTCACTCTATCCTTTTCAATGCAATGCAAGTCAGATAAACACATATATATTAAGCTGGTATTATTGTTAAAACTTAAAATATGTACATACATAGGTATTCAAATATGTAAACCAATCTCTAATACTTCCGCAAATTTTACGCTTTCGCATTTACTGCGTCAATTTACCGTGAATTTCTGACTTGAGGACCTATCAGCGCCTTCGGGCCGGCCCCACTTTTCTTAGGCCCGGCCGGCTTGGCTGGGATCTTGGGAAATTGAGCCGTCCAGCCCATTCCCACGTCTGAACCAGGGTAAGGCCGTGGTCAAATTCGGAGAAAAAATTTCGACTAACACGTTTGGACGTTTCATCTAACTCGCCTTGTTCGACATCTGTTTTTACACGATTTGTTGCATTACGAATCATCTTCAACAGTTTATATCCTCGCAATATGCAATATTACGAAATTAGAGATGAGAAAAGAGAGAGAATAGAATAGAGAGACAAAAAAAGAGAGACAGAACAGAGAACGAGAGGGAGAAAGAGAAAGAGAGAAAGAGAGAGCGTTACAGTGAAGGAGATGTCTACAGATAAGAAATACATTATCGTATGTAGATATTGGCATTTGTATATGCATAAAAATGTATATACAAATGGCTAGGCAATCAAAAGCTCAAAAAAAAGATCCAAATTTGTTGAGACTAATGAATTTTAAATATTTTTTTATAATCTAAAGATTTCTTAAACAATTGACAAAAGAAACAGCCAAATAATTTTTCAAACCAACTCTGTAAACAACAGTAATAGAGGTAAAAGATGAGGACATGGTCATGCAGCATTTCCCGTTGTTTTCCTCCTCTTGTTTACAATTGGAAAAAAATAAATTAGACATACAAAATGAACATCTCAGCTCTGACGACGAGTGACTTGGTCACCGTAAATCTCTCTTTCCAATTGACGGAGCCGCGTCGCTTCGCGCTGCGCCAATTTCTAAAAATAAGATGCTATATTGTATACAAGAATGTCATGTGTCTAAACATAAGATAAGTTTTTGTTGTTGCATATAACAAGGTCATCTCTCCTCCACTCGCATCCGAAAAATTACAACGATATCCAGCATTTAATGTCATCAATTTAGAAAATCTAGCAGTACTTCCTTGTCCTTTTACAGTACTCCTTAAACATATCCATATTAAGATTACCGCACCCCGTAGGAGGGCTCAACGCGTTGTCGTCCATGAGGCGTCAAATGAGAGACATGCTCGATGTAAGCGAGATTCGTCTTTCCATCATACGCCAAGTACTGGCCGTGCTCATCGAGCAAGGCTGGAACCACGTCGTAGATGACGCAGTTCTGGAGCAGGGAAACTTGGCTGATTGGTTAAACGCTTCATTTCAGAACGCAAAGGATGAAAGTTCGAGGCCCGAGAAGGTTTTTGGAGAGCGGAAAATGGGAAAAAATTTTTAACTGACGCCGCATTCTTTGGCGAATCGCTGCATACGCGCCTTCGCATACGGAATGTCGTTTCGCTCTACGGTCATGTTCTAAATAGACATTAAAATCGTTACGTCTAAATATTGGAAAGAACTCAACAAAATAATCATTGTTAAGGAAGCAAATAGACGAGTTAAAAAGGGAGGAGAGATAGAGAGATATGTATGTATACGTACATAGAGAGAGAGAGAGCGAGAGTAGACAGAGAAATGAGAGAGAAGAGAGAGAGGGAAGAGAAGCAGAGACATTAATCTGCTCTTCCGTGAATCCCCTGCGGATCTTCTCGCTCAGCTTCTTCATCACTGGTTTGGCGACTGACGGCATCGCGTCGAGCACGTAGAACAGGCGACTTCTGTAAAAAAAAGTTTACCGCTAACTTATCATCCACAATATCTGGGGTTTTCATATATTCTTCATGAGAATTGTCGTGTATATGAAGAAACATAACGTAAGAAAAGATTATCATAGCTGCACTAGCAGCACTATTCTGAAAGTACTCCATCATCCAGCTCAATATAAACCGCAATCTGAGTCAGTAATAAATCGTGTTCTACCCGGCAATCTGTTGTGCTCCACATTCCCTGTGTTGGCTAGCAAGCTATATACAGGACTAGAATACCATCCAAGCATATTGTTTTAATTTTTATATTTGACAAATTTAAAAAAAATATATATAAATGTACATTTGCAAGTTACACACGAACTTGTTCTGAATCTGTCGATATCTCTCAATCATCTCATCGTAGACCGGATCGTCGCTGCCGGTAGGAGGGATTGGATCGAACTTTGGTCGAAAGAACCTGGATTTTTTTAAGGTTTACCCGCTTTTTTTCTTTCTCGTATACTCTCTCTCTCTCTCTCTTTCTCTCCCACTCTCTCCTTCTCGCCTCGCTCTCTCTCTCTCTCTCTCTCTCTCTAATCCAACGATATTCTCGATACCTTTGTAGAATGAAAGTGACGTCTGCTTTGAAGTCATCAAGCACGTCTCCATACTCCACAAAATGGTGGCAATGCTTAATCGTGTTCGAGAAGACTTCGCAAGCTGAAGGCAGAGAATAAAAATGTAATAACATATATTATAGAAGTCCGACTATTGACTGCCAAAAAAAACAGTTTTCTTGGGATTAGATGGGATTTCATAAAAATTTCATCGGGATTTCATATGTGATTCGGGAGAGAGAGAGATAAAGAGAGAGAGAGAGAGAAAGAGAGAGATAGAGAGAAAGAGAGAGAGAGAAAGAGAGAGAGAGAGAAAGAGAGAGAGAGAGAAAGAGAGAGAAGACACACCTGGCTGCGAGAACGCCTGGAAGCTACTGTAGAAGTCAATGAATTGGTGAGCAACCATGCCGAGATGATCGCCGACGTAGCTGCTTCCGATGGCAGCGAAGCGGAGGCGGCCGCGACCGGGCTGATTCATTTTTGATTGACTTTTAAGTTTTTGCCATATTTAATTCATCCTTATTTAAGAAGAAAAAAATCGTTTAATTTCCAAGAAAAGGAAGAAAAAACGATATTAGAAAAATAAAATGGATAATAACCGGCAGCGTGCAGACGCCCCAAGGTGTGTCCAGCTCGCCGAGGAAGGCCGAGCCGGTCATGTTGCGGAAGGGCGAGTAGACGCACTCCTCCCTGATCAGATTCTCATCGCCCGCGTCAAAGATGCGCTCGTTCTCCGCAATGGCGGCTTCTTAATTTATTATTTTTAATTTAATTTTTTTAAATAATACAATAATAAAAAAAAGTGTAAGGCAAACTTTGAACTTCCATTCACACGCACACACAGGTTTACTTGGTATTTAAATAATATCATTTTCGATCCGTAAATATTTCCATAGGAATAGAGAATTTTGCACTTATTGTGATTCAACACTTATTTCTTTATATTTATACAGTACCGCCCAAGAACCAGAGGTGCAGGAACTTTCGGAACTTTCGTAAAGTTCCAAAATGTCCAATCAAATTGTAGATTCGGTTTGCATATTTAGATTCGAGCACTCGGAATTTTACCATGATCAACCATTAAAATGTCCCGATTGGCAGGGCTCAAAAGTTTTTTTAAAATAATTTTATTGTACTATGTATATTTGCGCAATTTCATGAACTGCGCCAAGCTGGTGTCAATGAAATAGAAAAATTTTGAGGCGTGACCTTGGCAATCGGGACGATTTAATGATTGATTATGTAATTAGCCCAGTGCCTGAATCTGAATATCCAAACTAAATCCCTCATCGAGAGACGTACAATTTGATCGGACGTTTTCCCACACCCCCGGTATTCGCACCCCTTACTGTATTTAATAAATCGGGTTAAAAGGGAAGGATAAATGACCAGTGAAAGGATCCGTCCGATGTAGGGCGAGATTGATTGGAGCTGACGAAAGAATGAGCACAGCGGTCAAGGAAAGGAGGACGCCGCAGCAGACGCCTGATAGGAGCATGATATCTATTCGAACAATTTTTTTGATCGCTGTAGTCAAGTCTCTTTAAACGACTTTAAACCTTCTTTAAAGCGTGTAATTCATTTGAACCCTTCCAAGTGCTTCCACTAACCGACGCGAACTTGCGACCACGTGCGATAGAAACGCTCGAAGGAGAAATAAACAAGGAGAGTAACAGCGAGCGAGAACGGAATTCCGGCCAGGCGATCTCGAAAAATAGGCTAATTAAATTGCTTATTTTTTTATTTATAAATTAAAAAAAGAATACAATTTCGTGATTTATTGTTATAGAAAATGATGCATTTATCAACTCTATCGGATTTATTACCAAAGGACAACAACGCGGTGTCTTGTGAGAGATAAACAGAGAAGGGCCAGTGGAAGAGGTAGAGAGAGTAGGAAATGTCGCCAAGGAAGACGAGAGGGCGGACGGAGAGGAGGGAGGCAACCTGGAAGAATAAGAGAGAGAGGGAGAGAAAGAGAGAGAGAGAGAGAGAGAAAGAGAGAGAGAGAGAGAGAAAGAGAGAGAGAGAGAGAGAGACGGAGAAAGAATAAGAGATAGAGAGAGAGAGAGTGAGGGAGAGATAAAGAGTAATAAGAAAAATGAGAGGATCTCACCTGCGTTTCTTGGCTGGCCGCGATGACCAGAGCTGTAGCGGCAGTGACAACGATTCGAGTGATGGAGACGGGAAGTTGGAGAGGGAGGAAGAGGGCGACGAGGAGAAAGAGGAGGGAGGATGAGCAGAGAAGCTGAAAAGAGAGCGAGAGGGAGAGAGGGGAAGAGTGATAGAGAGGAAAAGGGAGAGAGAGCGCGAGAGAGAGAGAGCGTGTTTCATAAGTAGATAGGAAGAAAGATAAGAGATTAAATTACAGTTCGTGCCACTTCTGCAGTGACTTGACGCCACGAGCGTTCATTCTTGTCATCTTCGAGCTTCTTCCCCTCCTCGACTGCCTGAGAGACATTAGATGTTACTTCCGTTCCTATTGGTTTCTTCATTTTGGATACTTTAAAATAGGGTAATTAAACGGGAGGAGCATGGAAGATTCCAGCAAAAAAAAACTGTTCCAAACCGACGCTTAGCGAATAATTGTCAGTTCTATTATTATAATTATCATATTAGATTTTTTATTTAAAGTAGATATATAAAAATAAATTTATTTTTATTTTAATTGTCGATTTTTTTCTGACAAAATCAGCAGCACTCTCGGGGCGAACAGAAGACGTGGCCGTGGAGAAGTGAAGCATCGCAGTCGCAAGGAACTGCCAAAGACGGGCAGGCATCAGATTGAAGGCGAAGAGGGCGGGAGCGACGAGGTGGAGGACGAGGGATGACGTCATAGCTGAATACAAATTATATATTTCCTTTTTTATCCGCGCGCTTAGTCATTTAATCGAATAGCCAAAGATTGCACCCTCTCTACTGTTACAATATCGTCCCCTTGATCGTTTTATCCTTTGATGTTATATCCACATACTACATATAACCACCCACGTGTGCTACTAATTATGCACCGTAAATAAAAAAGAAAGAAAATAAGCTGGCTTCGTGAATTCTTCAAGCGTTTTCATATATCATTTTATTTTATGATGTTGATTAATTAATAGACAAATAAATAAAGAGCATTTAACAAGTACCCGCCGCCAAGAAGATCCAGCGCGGCCAGCGACTCTGGATGGCGAGGAGGAAGGGCGCGACAACGTAGAATTGCACTTCGACCGACAGCGACCAAATGTGAGTAAAGACATTCTCAGTGGTCACTTGCTATAACAACGCAAGAATCAAGAAGGGATTTCTTAATAAATACAAATAAATAAAAATGTAAAAGCTAAAAAATAAACACTTCTCAAACAGAGGGAAAATGATCTACCGTAAAATAGTCCTCAGTCTCGACCATCGCCTTGACGTTCGTGAGAAGAAGTGTCGCCGTTACAGCAGCTTTCTACATCAATTTCTTTCTTTTTCTGCTCTCAGCAACTACCTCACTTCTCTTATCTCCTTATCACTTTATCATTATTATTGAAACAATTAAATATCGATAAAAGCTCCGAAAATGTAAGCACCTGATTCTCTTTAATGTTGTAAGGGTCGGAGAGTACAATATAGATTGCAACGCCGACGGCGCAGTACAGAAGATGAAGAGGGATGATTCGCTTGAGACGGCGATAGTAGAAATCGCAGAGGGAGCGACGGCCAAAGCCGTGGCGTTGGAAGGAACGGGCGAGGATCGAGGAGATCAGGAAGCCGGAGAGGACGAAGAAACTGAAAATATGAAAAGGAACGGGCGAGGATCGAGGAGATCAGGAAGCCGGAGAGGACGAAGAAGCTGAAGGAGGGAGGGAAAAAGAGATATAATATGTAGCTGGAGGAGGAAGACATCAGTCTAAGTTTCGCTCTCTTCCTCTCCCACTCTCCCTGCCACTCTCTCCTTCCTAACAATCTCAACCGTTAATGCTGACATGTCTACTCCGATGAATCCGTTCGGGCATGCCTCGGGGAAGAAGTGGAAAGCGAGGA
Source organism: Allodiplogaster sudhausi (assembly GCA_945643635.1). Classification (NCBI taxonomy): domain Eukaryota; kingdom Metazoa; phylum Nematoda; class Chromadorea; order Rhabditida; family Diplogasteridae; genus Allodiplogaster; species Allodiplogaster sudhausi. The sequence continues at coordinate 3,625,908 of CALZFC010000248.1, forward strand.
CGCCGGCGATGGCCAAGGCGCGCAGTCCTTGCAGCTCGGGACGATGGGTCATCTTTGAAAAAAATTCTTGTCGTTTTGTTATATGAAAAAAATGTATTCCTTTCTAAAAGAGAATATTTATCCGTAGTTATCATTTGATATCAAGAGTGGCCGCGCATTTAATGAAACATGTTCCGGGACCGGTGAGGAAACTTTCAGAATTTCCACACCGGACCCGCAGAGAATTTTAATGGTCCGTCCACCTCTTTAAGTGCGTACAATATATATAAACATGTAAATATGTACATCTCAATATACATTCTCGTTAGTCAAACAAAGTCTCGTACTCTGTCGACCATAAATTGTGTAGAATTTAGAAGGTAAAGTACATATTCATTCAACACGAGCAATGACTTGACAGCCGAGGCTCGAGGATTTTGTGGATGTTGAGATAATGAAAACGGAGAGATGCCTAATAAGAGATAAACAGAATGGAAGTAAAATTGAGAGAAAGAATGCTATTAAAGATTAAATGAGAAATAAAGAGGAAATTTGTGAATAGAGAGAACTTCAAAATACATTTATGTATATGATTACTTCAGTTTTGAACAGTGTTCACGATTTAAACAGTCAAAATGCGCGTCAACACTGATGATTCAATCGCTCTTCATTTCCCTCAACCACCCTTTCAACTTATACACGATATTTGCATAAACCACAACACTTTCAACTTCTTCGAAAGCTCAGGATAGACTATGACATTGTTGCCCTTTCTCTCTGTCTCTGTCCACCTCTCGCTCTCTTCGATATCTTTCGCTATCTCCGTGACACTATTTTACTCGTTCGCAGCCATCGAGAGAATGTTCATGTTTCTCCACATTTTCTATCTACATACATACTTGCAACATCTTGCATTGGATGGCGAGTTGGGTGACAAGCAAGGACAGAGGTAGAGGGAGAGGGAGGGATAGAGAAGGAGAGAGAATGAAGGAGAACGGGAGAGGAATAGAGAAAGAGGGGGCGAAAAGAGAGGGCAGCCAACTGCTGATGCTACCGACTTGAAGAGTGACCGAATAAGAGTTCGAGCTGCTTTTATCTAGTTTTGTACATTTGAATATTTGTATTCAATCATCCAATCATCTAACCGATAAACTTCAAAAAAAATATTTTAGCTAGACTAGGAAAAATTACCGCATAAATGGGATATCGCAGTCTTCTGCTGAACTTATTTTGATCTCAAAGTTGAATAACTTTGCCCTCTACATTTGTCATACATGAGACAAGGCTCACTCTGAATGATCATTTCGCACGCTATTATCCTCCTCGCATGGTCGCTTCCTTTGATGCTCTTCCATCGTTCGTGGTTTGTGCTGTCGATTTCAAATATCGCTTTTCATTCTTCCGACATATTCGAGTGAAATTCGGCCAACTTTTCTCCTTTGATTTTAGGAATCAAACTTAATTATTTGAAGCCCAAGATCATATGTAATAAACTGCTAAAACTATGTAGGTAATCTAAAAGAAAAACATATTTTCTATTCCACTAAACCCTGATTACCGTAATCCCAAATGCCTTCTTCCCATAACCTTAATCACATACAGAGCTGCACGCGGGTCGGGCCGGCCCGGCCCGGTCCAAGGGCCGGCCGGGCCCAAATTTCCAAGGCCCTCTAGGGCCGGCCCTGAGCCCGTTTGGGCCCGATTTTTTTTTAAATTTGCAAGCGAAAACGCTTATAACAGAGCGAATTCTTATTGATCATACATAATATTGTAATTCGGGAGTTGTATTCGTCTTCAGAATGAAATAAATGAGAAGCCATGTGAACAGAAAGGTAGAAGAAAAAAATTTTCGCTAAGAAAATTATGGATTAGAAATTGGATTCAGACGTATTTAAAAATTACCCCGCCCCTGCAGGCCCAGGCCGGCCGGGCCCAAAATTCCAGCCGCGGCATTAATCTTGCCGTTTGTCCAAGACATGTCCAGGACAATCGGTCATGACCGTTCATGGTCATAACCATGTCAAGGACACGTCAAGGACATGTCATGGACACCTATATGCGCGTACCTGCACATATGCGCGTTAAAATACTTTTTTGACACTTTCTGCTCTTTTTACCGTTATTCTATATTTATTTCACAAGAATAAAAAAAATAAAAAAAAGAGAAGCTAAAACGGTTCACCCTAAGTCCACTTTAAAAGAAAATTCAACTTTTTAAGTCGAAGTGCACCAGACAGGTTATGTAATTATGCACCAAGCAATTAGATGAGGGTCACCCCATCCGACAGGAGAAACAGGCTGCAACTTGTCGTCTGCTTGTCCTAAGTCCTTCCTGCAAGCCAGTTTCCCTGTATCTTCTCATGCACAACCACATCTCGAGAAATTCTTAGATGTAACAATATTTGTATAGATGTGGCTTCATAACATGAGCATAGCAAAAACTGTGGGAGAGAGAAACATAGCAGTGGAATGGGGGGCAGTCCATGCAACATTTGCGAGCACTGCTTCAAAACGACGGCGCCGAGCAAAAGGATGCTGCTAAGCCTCGAAGTTGCGAGTTTGTATGAGTTTCTTGTTTTGTTTTCTTGAGTTTCTCATTTTGTTTATGTGTAAAACAAAAATGTTTCGACCGGGTGTCGAACCCGAAACCCCGAGGTTCGCAACCAAACGCATACGCAATACTCTATAGAGGCTTAAGAAAGGTACGATGAAACCCTTCTTTTGACAGCGTTTGTCGTAAACTGGGTCGCATGCCATAATTTGTCCGGGACATCGGTAGTAACCGCCAGCGTGTCACTCTGTGTTCTCCGCGTTTATGCACTCTCTCGCTATGGTCATGACCACGTAAGGGACAAGCCCACAAAAGTGTCCATGACCATTGAAATTTTTTTCATTTTTGTCCAGGACACGTCCAGGAAAACATGTCTTAGACATGTCCTAGACCCCTGTGTATTAAGATAGGCAGAAGTGAATGTGTCCAGGACATGTGTCCGTTTCATTCTGAAACGGTTATGACCGCTTGTCCATGACATGTCCAGGACAAAAGGCAAGATTAATGCCGCGGCAGGGCTCTAATACGGCGGGCCGGGCCGGGCCGAGATTTAGGGCCGGCCCAAAAAATTTGGGCCCATGTGCACCTCTGATCCCATATACTCACAGTTACCGTAATCCAACTACCGTAATCTCTGAGATGTTTGCCGTTCTGCTGCTATTCTTCATGGCCGCGCCGTTAGTCGCGTGCTCCAAGTCGAAGCCGTCGACGCAGACGTCGTCGAGGCCGGCCGAGAATCCGGGCGGTCGGCGGGAAAATTTAAATATTTGAAAAAAAGATACTTCCAGAAAAGACGTGTTTTCCACAACTTATACAAGAAAATGTTTTCGTTGCATATAGATTAGAGCAACCTTAACTCATTATCTAAAAAAAAAACCAATTTGGAACGTAGTTCCATTACCATATTTAAACTTAAATGTTTAAATGCAATAAAATAATCAGTGAAATTTCTTTTCAGCAGTCACTAAGAGCAGCGTCTCGCTGCCGAAGAGTGGCGAGGCAGTTTTTGCGGTAATTTTTTCTAGTCTAGTTAAAAAAAATTAAAAAAAAAAACAGTAAAATGCCTTAAAAAAAATTTCGCACTAAAAATTATGATCCCTTTAAGAACAAGGATGGGGCGAAGACGCCTAACAAAAAGGAGTCGCGAGAGAAGACGGGCGAAGTGGACCCTTAGGAGGCTCCAGCCTTCCGCCTTCTTGCCCTGTAGCCGCCATCCCCCTCGTGGCTGCTCGTCCTCCATCAATAAGCCCCCCCCCCTTCCCCTCTTCGGCGCTGTCTACGCATTGAGCCGATTCGCTCCTTGCCATGATCGGCAGTGATAAACGCGACAGAATGTAATCTTCGTATTCTCGACAAAGACAAGTGAGAGATTCGTCAGTCAACCGAACGAAATGAAACCGTTCATGAACCGGCTTACAAAAGGCCATTCATATAACTGCACTCCGTAGATTCAGCGAATAGGGTTACGAAACAAGGCCGTTAATTAGTGACAAAGTGCACTGATTCGGTGATAGGATAAAAATGCAAACCACGACACCTCTCTCTTTCTCTCTTTTTCTCTTTCTATCTTTCTCTATCTCTTTCTCTCTCTCTCTCTTTCTATTTCTCTCTCTCTCTCTTTCTATTTCTCTCTCTCTCTCTCTCTCTCTCTTTTTCTCTTTCTATCTTTCTCTATCTCTTTCTCTTTCTCTCTCTCTATATATATATTTCACTCTCTTTCTCTTTCTCTCCCTATCAGTCTCTTACTTTCCTCTCTCTTTGTTCTCCCACCGCTACTGTAAGACTACCTCTCTCTGCAAGTACACTCGTGTAGGAATGATGTGATTACCAGTCGCACTTTCCACAAAGTAAGAAAATGTAATCCGATTTCAGTTGGTCATCTCAATGGGGGGGGGGGTGTTTAAATCGAGCTCGGGGTTAGAGGTGTCATCAGTTTGCACACATAATACATACATATTATGTAGTATGAATAAATGAGTAATGGGAACAAGCCATACGGGAATGGCCGGTTATGATGGAAAAAAGAAGAAGAAGGAATATATCGTGATTTTGACAGCGAGCACACAGAATAATCTATGAAACGCCAAACTTTAAACAATTATTGAAACAGCATTATTTGATCTGAGATTGCTTGAGAAATCGTTCGAAATATGCATTGTTTTGCAGATTTTTTTTTAAACATCAAACAATTTGTTTCAGTGGTGTTTTGATCCTTTTCACGATAGGCAACGAGATATGAATGAGCGCGATACAATTGAGGAAAAAAGCTCAATCTACTTGGCCTACGTAGGTAAATCAATTGAATATTGAATGAATATTGAATAAAAAAAATCTATAGATACGGAAATCTGTTGCATATGGGAACCTAGTTAATGCGAAAATCTAATGAATGCAGAAAACTGTAGAATACAGTAGAAAAAAATCATTAAATACGGAAATCTCTTAAATATGGAAATCTATTGAATAGGGAAATCAATTTAATAAGGAAATCAATTTAATAAGGAAATCTATTTAATAAGGAAATCTATAAATTCAGAGATCTTTTGATTATTGAAACCTACAATCGAATACGGTAATCTGACGCTGACTATTTAAACAGACGATTTCACATGCACATGCATACATACTACGTAAACAAATTAATGCAGGTATAATTAAATACGTTCAAATACAGAAATATTATAGAAATAATAATAATATTTTCTCAATAAAATGATCATGAAAATTTGAGCAGAAAACGTCAAGTTTGAGCTCTATTTATGCAAGAGAGCCAAGAGCACAAAGAATAATTACGTTTTCCTCTAATCATAAGAGAGTCAAGAACGACAAGTTCAATAGAGTTTTCGTGTTCGGGTAATTAAAGCGATAACCGAAAATGAGGTCACTTTGTGTTTTTTCGCCCTTCATTTCGGTATTTCATACGGTAACTGTTTAAAGAGAGATCTCTACGGCGAATTGGCCGCAGAGAGTTGATGACCTTTTTCAGATTAGCTCCAAAAAGTCTAATGACGTGCACCACACGAATTGCGCGAGGTTGCACGTGAGTCAGAGGAGGGTAGGGAGTCTACTAAAATGTGCCAAAATTTCTCCTGCAAAACACATGAAATGAACCTCTGACCAGTGTTCCAGGCTGTGGAACCGTTGTGTAAAATAATATTTTATTTCATTATTGAATACACTGGATGTATTAAAACCGCGCAAATCATGAAAATACCTGATCGTGAGAATTTTATATAGAGAGAGAGAAAGATAAAAGGAAATTTTGATTAAATTAAACAGAGAACATTACTTTGACTCGAAATAAAATTAAATTGGGGAGCGTTGGGGAGGAGGTCAGCCTCTTAGGATAGCGAATCACTTCTCTACACTCAAGTGCAGACGAGCGATAGCCGCTCCGTCCACTCATTGTCAGGGGCGGGCGCGACCACCGACCGGTTGCACTTTTCTTGCACTTTGCCCGGGGCTATGACAAGTTGCACTTTGCTCTTTTCCTCGCCTGCTGAACGGTCAGTTTGAGTGTTTTGGCCATTCGGCGTACATATGCATAGTTACACAAGTGAATGCAAAATTCCAAAATACTTCCACCGCGGATCTTGGCCGGTTGTCAAGCAAAATGTACATATATGTACATGTGGAGCTTTTCCGTCTAATTTTAATATTTTATTTTTATTTATTTTTGTTTTTTTTTAAATTTAACTAAACTGAATGAGGTAAAATGTGCGATAAATTGTTTTAGCAAGATGGGAAGAAAAAGATCTCCTCCCTTGTGAATGTGGATGGTGGATTCCAAATGAGATCATCACTGCTAAACACTAGAGAGAGGCCACAGACAAGCCGCCTGTTACGAGGTCGGCCTGGCTCCGCCTACCATGGCCATGCTGCCCACCATGCTCATTCCACGTGAATGGCGTTTGGGGAGTCCGCCATAGCCACCACGTACATATGGCAGCATGTATGAATGAGAACGAAGCAAATAAAAATAAAAATAAAACGACCCTGTGAAACCTCTCCGATTTAATACTCGAACCTGCTCTCGTTTTGCAGAGTCATCTTCGTGGAATCGAAGAAAAGAAAATATCGAGAAAACTTGTATGACTTACTGTTTACTTTTCATTTTCTCCCCTTTTCTCACCAAGCATTACATGTATTCGCCACTTGTATTTGGACTAGGTACAAATTTTAAAATGCTAAAGAGCTAGCGAGAGATAGAGGAGATATTTAGAGATAGAGCGCGAGATAGAGATCGTGATAGAGAGATAGTAATAGTTTGAGATAGAGATTTAGAAGGCGAGAGAGAATGAGAGCGAGAGAGCGAGAAACATTGAGATGAAAGGGAACGATGAAATAAAGCGGCGTAAACGTAACAGGAGCAGTTCGCCAGATTCGAACCTATAATTAATCAAGGCCACAGCTGTTCAGCCACTTCATTTTGGGAGTGTCCATGCTGTTGACGGCCAGACGTCAAAAGTGTGCTCATGTACTCTACACTCGCGTCGTCACACTTTCAACTCTTTCGTCATTTGATTGCATTTTTCGGCATGAAGAACCTACAGCAACTTTTCAACAGTTTTTATTTCTAAATATTAATTTTTTTCTTTAAAAAATTTACAAAGCAAAGTATAAGTATAAGTATACTCCGTGATTTATCAATTCAGCACGAGTGCCGTCACTCCAGAAACAAGAGAAACCTTTCTTTATAGTTCGAGGATGCATTTGGATGCGTCCGAAACATCCCAGGTATAGATGGCTGTAAATCAGCTCTTCCCAACGTGCTTTTTGTAGCTAACAAAATCAGCAGCACTCTCGTTGCGAACGGAAGACGTGGCCGTGGAGAAGTGAAGCATCGCAGTCGCAAGGAATTGCCAGAGACGAGCAGGCATCAGATTGAAGGAGAAGAGGGCGGGAGCGAGGAGGTGGAGGACGAGGGATGAAGTCATCACCGAAGAAAATTACAGGGAAACATATACAATTTAAGATAATTATATTAGGGATTAAATAAAGTAAGTAATTTCAAATTAAATCTTATATGTTATGACCTTATAAAGTGTATGATAGCGAGTTGCGTGCTCACATCAGCTTCTATCTTGATGACAAATAATAAATTAATTAATAGCATTTCACAAGTACCCGCCGCCAAGAAGATCCAGCGCGGCCAGCGACTCTGGATGGCGAGCAGGAAGGGCGCGACAACGTAGAATTGCACTTCGAAGATTAGGCAATTGAGAGAACGAGAGAGGAAAGAAAGAGAGTGAAATTGAGAATGTGATACAGCGACCAAATGTGTGTGAACAGATTCTCAGCGCTCACTTGCTGTAAAGATGCCTGAATAAAGGATGTATTTTTTTTGATAGATAAAATAAAATGAAATAATAAATGTTAACATTATTTTTTTCTCATAACTAAAGTACATTCTCTGAAAGAGGAAAATGATCTACCTTAAAATAGTCCTCAGTCTCGACCATCGCCTTGACGTTCGTCAGAAGTAGTGTCGCCGTTGCAGCAGCTTTCTACATGAACGCACTTACTCCCTCTCTCACTCCCGCTCCAACTCTCTCTAACTCTTTTTCCTTCTCTTTCTCTATGTTTAACTCGCTCTCTCTTTCTCTCTAACTCTCTCTCTGCTTCCAAATGTAAGTACCTGATTGTCTTTCATGCTGTAATAGTCGGAGAGTATAATATAGATTGCAACGCCGACGGCGCAGTACAGAAGATGAAGAGGGATGATTCGCTTCAGACGGCAATAGTAGAAATCGCAGAGGGAGCGACGGCCAAAGCCGTGGCGTTGAAAGGAACGGTCAAGGATCGAGGAGATCAGGTAGCCGAAGAGGACGAAGAAACTGAAGGAGGAAGAAATCACTCAATGTTTCGCTCTCTTCCTCTCCCTCTCCCTCCTTCCCTCTCCTTCTTAACAATCTCCACCACAAATGCTGACATGTCTACTCCGACGAATCCGTTCGGGCATGCCTCGGGGATGAAGTGGAAAGCGAGGACGCCGGCGATGGCCAAGGCGCGCAGTCCTTGCAGCTCGGGACGATGAATCATCTTTGAAAAAGAAAAACAAAATTAAAACAATGGAATAAATTATTAATTTTGAAAAAAAGGTGTCTTCTTTTTCTAAAAGAAAATATTCATGTGTACAATTATTATTAAACAAAGCGAATAAACATGTCGTTTTTGAAAAAGGGGTGGCTTAGGTTAGGAGAACCTAAAATTCGACAATACTTCCATCTTGGCAAGTTGTCAGACAAAATAATTATTTATTTACTGCAACGTGGACCTTTTCCATACCTTATTCGACTCCATAGAATGAGGGAAAATGTGATAAAAAGTGTTTTAGCTCAATGGAAAGGAAAGGGCCCGCCGGTGGGGAGCGGAGCCTTCGTGGATTGTTAGTAACGGGGCTTGTCTGCCTTCCTTTCTTTTTTTCCGCTCAAAACGGACTGGCAAGCGTCGGGGAGAGCGGCATCACCTCCCGACCACTTAATAGGATGGTGGGTTCCCGGCGTCATCACTACTGAAACACTGAAACGCCAGTCCAGCCGGCCGTTCGGTCTGGCTCCGTCATTCCATGACCATGCTCGTGCCTCGTGAACGGCAGCCCACCATGTCCACACTTACATTGGCAGTACGTATGAATGAACACGACTTAAAAAAGGCGTGTAAACTCCAATGAATGCTCTCAATTTATCTCTTCAAACCCTTTCTTGCTTTCTTGTTCGAAAAAAACTGATATGTGAACTTTTACATATGTATGTATGTACATATTTTCTTACCTACCCCAAATTTGCCCATTTTCGCGACATGTGTCAAATTTGATCTCGGAGCATTTCGTTGAAATTTTAGCGCGTGAGTAGGCTATTGAGAGAACGAGAGAGGAAAGAAAGAGAGTGAAATTGAGAATGTGATAGAGCGCGCGCGAGAGAGAAAGAGAGAGAGCGAGATTGAGAGCGAGATAGAGAGATAGAGAGCGAGATAGAGAGCGAGAGAGATAGAGAGCGAGATAGAGAGCGAGATAGAGAGATAGAGAGCGAGATAGAGAGCGAGATAGAGAGATAGAGAGCGAGATAGAGAGATAGAGAGCGAGATAGAGAGATAGAGAGCGAGATAGAGAGATAGAGAGCGAGATAGAGAGATAGAGAGCGAGATAGAGAGATAGAGAGCGAGATAGAGAGATAGAGAGCGAGATAGAGAGATAGAGAGCGAGATAGAGAGATAGAGAGCGAGATAGAGAGCGAGATAGAGAGCGAGATAGAGAGATAGAGAGCGAGATAGAGAGATAGAGAGCGAGATAGAGAGATAGAGAGCGAGATAGAGAGATAGAGAGCGAGATAGAGAGCGAGATAGAGAGATTGAGAGCGAGATAGAGAGATAGAGAGCGAGATAGAGAGATAGAGAGCGAGATCGAGAGATTGAGAGCGAGATCGAGAGATTGAGAGCGAGAAGTGGTTGGTTGTACCTTGGTTGCACCCATCTGCTGCAGCTCTCTCCACTTGGCAGCTCCTCTTGAAAGCGGAGCATTACTTGACTGTCCCCAATATGACATGGGCGAGAGATAGTGAGAAAGAGGTAAAAAGTAGCCGTAACCGAAAGTGTTTGCCAATTCAGAACTTATTATGAATGTTTGAGCCACTTCATTTCTCTCACCACGCGATTTGGAGACTGCATGAAGAATATACTGCAACTTTTAAAAAGAATTTCTTCATTCCCCCCCCCCATACAACATTTCCAAGCAAGGACTTTACAACTGTTATTACTTATTCACTTTCGTAGGAAAGCAATTGAAGATTGAAAAAAAAACAGTAATAAGAGACCGAAAAAGGTAATGTAAAAAATTTTTTCTCAAACTTTCAAGTATGAAATGAAGAAAAAATTGAAAATAACCTACATTTAACAGCCTTTCAAAGTGAAAAATTCAATGTAGTCAAAAAAGATGCATATATACATATCATTGTGTGAAGTATGCATGATTTTGATGGATGCTGGCTAAATACCGGAAAGCACCCGCGAAAGCCCACGAAAACGGCCTACAGGAATAAAATGCTAACGCCAAGTATCGGATCAGCATTCTGGACAACAGCAACAAATGCAAGGTGTCGTAGCGCTTTGCTACTTTTTTCCGAATACCGTTATGAAAAAGAGAGCCTTCCGAATTCCGAATTCCATTATGAAATTTTTATTCCGATACATCCCGGATGCACACTCCTTCCACTAACGCGGATCGATTTGTATGCGCTTAAAATGTACGCCACAGGTTTGAATGCGAAGGTGAATAAAAATTGTATGAACTGTTGTAATGGCATTCGATGAAGAAGAAAAAAACTTTTATCTCCCTCATTTTTCGATTTAGCCCTTATAGTGTTTTAGTACATACATATGTACATACATATATTCCATTATTTGGCATTTCTAAAACAAGAACGCACTGACAAGCTAGCATTTTTTAATTGTTTGTTAAGTAAGAAATTTCAAACTGCTTAATATTCTTTAAAAAACAATATCGTCGAAACCGATAAATAAGATGATCATCTTTCTATATGTATGTATGTAGTTCATTTACATTGTACACATGGACGCACTATGTCCTCATTAAAGGAGGGCATTTCGGGTCGGCCGGCCCATCCTTCTTCATGCGCAAGATAGTATGTCGGAAGAACAAAGTCTTCGCTCATCGTTCAATCAATTTGACTACGTTTTTCTTTTCTCCTAATTAATTAACAAAAAAATATGTTTTCTTTCAAATAGGTAGCTTTTCTTTTCAAAAAAAAAAGCTATCAGATGGTTTCCGGTGGTTTTCTTTGTTTATGTATGTTTGTGCAAAGGATAGTGTTGGCCGAACCTTTTTTCATTATCGTTAACTTTTTACAAATGTACGACAGGGTATGTGACTGTGAAGTTTGTTTATGCGAGGCCGAGTGTTGAGGATGGCAAGGGAGGGGAAGGGAAGGGAAGAGAAAGGATGTGGAATGAGGCTGCTGACGGAGCTTCCTCTCTTCATCTTCGTTCCGTTACAGTTCATTGTCGCGGATAAAATTCAGGAAGGTTCGAATGACATCATTCAAGTATTCATAGTAGGAGAAACGACTGCTTTGCTAAAAAGAAATAAATTTGAAATGGAAAATGCCTTATTTCCTAGATGTTTTCAATAAGACGTACATGGTGGAATCGTCTGCATTTATCGACAAAATCTTCCGAGGCTATGATCCGTATGTAAGAAGCTTTTAAATGTTTGCATGCTCTTTCTCGCACATTAATTCTCCCTTTCGCCACTAACAATAAATTTGTTTCATAATCTCTCTCTCTCTCTCTCTTTCCCAATCTCTTTCTCTCTCCCCTATTTCTCTCCCTCTCTTTCCCTCTCTTTCCCCATCCTTTCTCTTTCTCCCCTCTTTCACTCTCCCGCTCTCTCTCTCTCTCTCTATCTCATTCCCACATCTCTTTCTCCCTCCCCCCAGTCTCTCTCTCTCTCTCTCTCTCTCTCTCTCTCTCTCTCTCAGGCCCCTCGTAATGCGCCCGTGCCGACGGTGCTGCAGCTCACTGTGGAGCACATCTCCCTTCCCTCTGCGTCTTCTCCCTCTGCTCGCGTGTCTGGCAAACTCGATGTGATCTGGAAGGAAGACCGCCTCGCATGGAATCCTGCTGATTACGGCGGTCGCCGCCGTTTCACACTTCCGCACTTCTACCCTATCTGGATTCCTGCATTACTGCCGGCAAACAGGTCTATCTATCTCTCTCTCTCTTTCTGTCTGTCTCTCTCTCTTTGTCTTTCTCTCTCTCTTTATCTCTCTCTCTCTCTTTTTCTTTCTCTCTCTCCTTCTCTTTCTTTCTCTCTCTCCATCTCTCTGTCTCTTTCTCAGAGGAAGCTTCAGCGTTATCTTCCAGTCTGTCTTCAACGATCGTGCGATCTATGTGTGGATCCCTAAGGAAAATCGGCACTCGGTCCGTTATGTTTTTTTTACGTATGCAGTTATGGAAAGCCAAATGCAAGAATCACTGAGCATGCAACCACTCTCTCCCTCTCTCTCTCTCTCTCTCTCTCTCTCTCTTTCTCTTTCTCTTTCCCTCTCTCTTCTCTTTCTCTCTCTCTATATATCTCTCTCTTTCTCTCTCTCTCTTTCTCTCTCTCTCTTTCTCTCTCTCTCTTTCTCTCTCTCTCTCTTTCTCTCTCTCTCTTTCTCTCTCTCTCTTTCTCTCTCGCTTCCTCTTGAGATTGCGAAAGTGCTAGTATCGCACAAGATGGATATGCTGATCCCCTGCGTGCCATCCTCGGAAGGTTTCCCCCACGACGAGCTCCGTTGCCATCTTCGAATTCGCTCTGGCTTGCCGACAGATCAAGTCGAGTTCATCGGCTCCAACGCGTCGGCCACGTTTAGGCCCAGCTACACTAAGGCTCCAGGCAGTCAGACATCTCTCTTTCTCTCTCTCTCTCTCTCTCTCTCTCTCTCTCTTCCTCTTCTTCTTCCTCTCTCTCTTCCCTTTCTCCTCACTCCAGAAGGTTGGAAACGAGATCTGGAGGCGATCGACTACCGTTGCAGACAAGTCCGACAACGCATCCGCACAATAAATCGAGCGGGAGTCTACGACGTTCCCGTTGGATCCCCTCTCACATTGTAGTTATCTCCACTCTTTCTCTCTCTCTGCTCTCTCTCTCGCTCTCTTCTTCCTCCCCATATCCTCCTTATCCCTCCAGCTCCATGTTCGAAGCGGAGTTTGTCCTGTCTCACCGTGGGAAGATCACGTCACTGTCTCTGCTCGTCTCTGTCCTCCCTCTCCTCGCTCTCTTCCTTCTCTTCTCTGCCCTTCTCTCTCCTCCTCGAGCTGTCCTTCCTCTTCTGATCTTCAACTTCTACTTTCTCACCCTCGTCACCGACCCCGTTCTCAGTAGAGTACCGCATTACGGGAGACAACTGCCAGCAGCGAGTTGGTTAAATGCCCATTTTTAAAGAGGCCGTCCAGGGACCTTACGAATTACCGTATTCCCAAAGAAAAGAGAGAGAAGCAGACAGTTAAGTACAGTAGATTTTTAGCTCCATGGACAGCCTCTTTAAGTGAAGTGTTCTTCTCTTCTGTGGCTCGCCACCCTTCTGAGCCTGTTCGTGGTTGTCATTCTTCGTGCTCTCGGTCCATCTCTTTCCCACGCTCTTTCCTTCCGCCTCTCTGCCATCTTCTCTTCTCTCCCTCGTTTCTCTGCAATGGAAGCTGCTTTTCTCTCACGTTCATCCTTCAGTAAGACCCATGCCTTTTCCTTTGTTTATAGCATTGACACCGGCAACGTGCGGAAAATATAAAAAAAATCGAACCTAAAATCAGTCATATTGATACTAAATTATGCTATACGAGAGATTTTAGATAACTGTATGCAGCTTTCTACAAATGTGAAATACTGTCTTCTTGTTCCAGATTCAAGAACAAGCGAGAACTTCTCCTTTCTCTTCGCTCGCGCGATCTTTTGCGCAGTTTTACTTGTTTTATTCATACTTTTGTCACTTTTATAGTTTATAAAAAATAGCAGAGTGAATATTTATGGTATCCTTATCCAGTTTTGTTAATTATTTGTTTTTCGTCGCAACATTTATTCTAGCGTAAAGCCATATTGAGTACGGTTGACAGCTCAAGAGATGCCATAGAAGATATGGCAGTTATATACATGTTCACAGGATTGTTCCTTTAAAGGAGGGCTATCACCAAGAAATAAAGTGAGCTTGCCAAATTGCCATTCGCACTCTCATATGCGCGTGCTATTTTCTGCGAATATTTGTATTTGTAGTCGCTTCTCTACAAATCATATCCTCTCAGAGTTCAAGAAAGGAATAAACATTGATTGGTAATTAATTAAAAGTGTATGTCAATACTCTTTGAGGCTCTTTTCAGACGTTTGAAAAAGGGCGGCAAATGTCAGATGAGGAAATAAAGCACTCAGCCGGAAGAGAGGACATTTTCACAATCGAAACACGCCAATGCTTGGTATTTTTGTGATGCTTCATATATGTAGGAATGTACATAACTATTGTTATATATATACAGACATAATACTATAAATCGCAATCGAATCAAAAACGGTCTTGAAAATTGAGTTGTTTTAATAACGCCGCTTAACGCTTGGGACGCTACATATTATTCTCGCCCGGGCAGCAGGGAAATAAGCTGAGATAAGCTGATTGTTAGGTCTTCTGAGGAATTATGACATATGTATCCTAAAACTTCTTCTTAAATATCGACGCGTCTTCTCATCCAATTATCTGATAACAATCGAGATAGCTTTCAAGTGGATTCCTCTGTTTATGTTTCCGGTGAAAGTTTTTGTGTCCTCTTTCATTTTCGCAACAACTTTTTGCAAATGTTCGAGACATGGTATGTGACTGTGAGAAATGTTTATGCGATGGGAAGTGTTGACGATGGCAAGGGAAAGGAAGGAAAAGGATGTGGAATGAGGCTGCTGACGAGGCTTCCGCTCTTTATCTTCGTTCTGCAGTTCCTTGCCACCGATCAAATTCAGGAAGGTTTCAATGACATTTTCAGTATTAATCCTTGGATAAATGGCTGGTTTTTTGCTAAATAAAAAATAAAATCGCGTATGCCTTGTTTCCTAGATGTATTCAATAAGACGTACATGGTGGAATCGGCTGAATTTATCGAGAGCATCTTCCGAGGCTATGATCCATATGTAAGATGTACTCGGCTACAAATGTCTGCATGTATCACTTTAAATCTCTCTTACAATCCTGTTATCCTCTCTCTCGCTGTGTCTCAAACTATCTCTCTCTATATACATATATCTTCCTCTCCTCTCCGCTCCTCTCCTCCTCTCTCTTTCTCTCTCTCTCTCTCTCTCTCTCTCTCTCTCTCTCTCCTCTCCTCTCCTCTCCTCTCCTCTCCTCTCCTCTCCTCTCCTCTCCTCTCCTCTCCTGTCTCTCGCTCTCTCTCTCTATCTCTCTCCAGACCCCTCGCAATGCGCCAGTGCCGACGATGCTGCATATCACCGTTCACCACATTTCTCTTCCCTCTGCGTCTTCTCCCTCTGCTCGCGTGTTTGGCAGGCTCGGTCTGATGTGGACAGAAGTCCGCCTCGCATGGAATCCTTCTGATTACGGCGGTCGCCGCCGTTTCACACTTCCGCACTACCATCCCATCTGGATTCCTTCAGTACTGTCGGCTAACAGGTATCTCTCTCCCTCTCTCTCTTTCTCTCTCTTTTTTTCTCTCTTTCGCTTTCTCTCTTACTCTTTCTCTCTCACGCACTCTCTCTCTCTCTCTCTCTCTCTCTCTCTCTCTCTTTCTTCTCTCTTTCTTCTCACTCCCCGCCTCTCTCCTTCTCAGAGGAAGCTTCAGCGTTCACCACCTTTCTGATTTCAACCAACGCGGCATGATCCTTGTGATGGCCTCAAGGACAGATCGGCACTCGGTCCGTTATGTTATTCTATGTACATAAGTATTGAGTACACTAACGGAACCTACAAGTCTTGCTATCACTAGTGCTTTATCTCTCTGTCTCTGTCTCTCTCTCGCTAGCTCTCTTTCTCTCACTCTCTCTCACTCTCTCTCTCTCTCTCTCTCTAGCGCTCGCTCACTCACTCACTCACTCTCTTTGTGCTACTCTTTATTTTTCTTTCTCTCATTTTGTCTCATTGTCTCTCGTTCTCTTTAGCTGGCTCTCTCTCATTCTATCTCTCTCATTCTCTCTCTCTCATTCTCTCTCTCTCATTCTCTCTTCTCTCTCTCTCTCTATTTCTCAATCGGTTGATTTTGAGAGTGCGAAAGTGCGGGTATATCACAAGATGGAGATGCTGATTCCTTGCGTGCCATCCTCGGAAGGTTTCCCCCACGACGAGCTCCGTTGTCTTCTTCGAATTCGCTCTGGCTTGCCGACTGATCAAGTCGAGTTGACCCTCTCGTACGGGCAAGTCACGCTTAGGCCCAACTACACTGAGGCTATCAGCAGTCAGCCATCGCTCTCTCATTCTCTCTCTCTCTCTCTCTCTCTCTCCCTCTCTCTCTCTGTCTTTCCTCTCTTCTCTCCCTCTCTTCCCTTTCTTCTTTCTTTCTTCCCCTTCTTCTCTCTCTTCCCTTTCTCCTCACTCCAGAAGGTCGGAATCGAACGCTGGAGGTGGCAGACTACCGTTGCAATCATGTGACACAACGCATCCGCACAATCAATAGCGTGGGAGTCTACGACGTTCCCGTTCGATCCCCTCTCACATTGTAGTTATCTCCACTCTATCTCTCTCTCACTCTTTTCTATCTCTCTCTTTCTCTCTCTCTCTTCCACCTCTCCTTTTCTTCCTCTCCATACCCTAATAATCCCTCCAGCAACGTGTTCGAAGCGGAGTTAGTCCTGTCTCACCGTGGGAAGACCACGTCACTGTCTCTGCTCGTCTCCGTCCTTCCTCTCCTCGCTCTCTTCCTTCTCTTCTCTGCCCTCCTCTCTCCTCCTCGAGCTGTACTTCCTCTTCTGATCTTCAACTTCTACTTTCTCACCCTCGTCACCGACCCCGTTCTCAGTAGAGTACCGCATTACGATAGACAACTGCCAGAACCGAGTTGGTTAAAAGCACATTTTTAAGCAGGCCATCCAAGGACATTACAAACTTCTGTATTCCCAAAAAAAAGAATATACAGGACGAGAAAAGCAGACAGTGAAGTACAGTAGATTTTATGGTCCATGGACCTAATATGGATCCAACTATACCAGCCTCCCTTTCTCTATATTATTTCTTTCTCACTCTCTCACTCTCCCTTCCACTGTATATATTATTACTTACTTAAGAAATATAGGCAATATACTTATTTTTCTAATATGTAATTTGGAAGACCGAAAAGTAAAAGGATGAGCATTATTTGTTGAAGTGAAGTGTTCTTCTTTTCTGTGGCTCGCCACCCTTCTGAGCCTGCTCGTGGTTGTCGTTCTTCGTGCTCTCGGTCCATCTCTCTCGCACTCTCTTTCCCTCCGCCTCTCTGCCATCTTTTCTTCTCTCCCTCGTTTCTCTGCAATGGAAGCTGCCTTTCTCTCATGCGCATCCCTCGGTAAGACACATGCCCCTTCCTCGTTTAGAGTATACACAGCGGCAGCTTGTAGATAATATTTAAAAAAAAAATTGAACCTAAAATCAGTTATATTGACACTAAATTATGCAATACGATAGATTTTAGATAACTGAATGCAGCTTTCTACAAGTGTGAAATACTCCCTTCCTCTTTCAGACTCAAGGACAAGCGAGACCTTCTCCTTTTTCTTCGCTCGGGCAATGTTTTGTACCGTTGTGCTTGTTTTGTTCATACTTTTGTCGCTTCTTTAGTTTATTAATTAATTTATTTATTCAATACATCATTAAGGTGTGACGACGTACAGAGATTAAGAACGAGAAGATTGCAAGATTCAATTGAAACGTTTTGAACAAAAATTTTGAAGAAAAAAAGTTTATAAAAATATAACAATATATGTAAATAGTTTGTGTTTTGGTGGTCGGAGGACAATTCATTCTAGCGTAAAGACAATTGAGAAGAGTTGCATATGTGATCAGCACAGGAGAAAACCTAAAAGAGTGAGAAAAATAGAATGCCACCGTCGTGGACAGGAAAACAAATGAAGAAGCGTTTGTCAATTTTTCTACGAGACCCCAACACTCCGTTCCCTCTCTATCTCTATCTATCGTTTTCTCTCTTTCTCTTTTTCTCCCGGTATCCTCAGTTTTAGCCTCAGAAAATGGAAAACATTTTACAAGGGCGGCAAAAGTGGTAACGCCGCTTTTACTCTGTGAGGTACATATGTACATATGTACATACATACATACATATGAACATTAATTTTTTAAAAAATTTCAAAAAAAAATTTTTGTTTGATTTCAATTTATTATATTTATTTATGGGCGAGAATGACCGGAAACAGCAAACATGACCGGGAAGCATGAGAATGCCGAGAAGAGTAAGAAAAATTGAAACAAAGGAGAGAGAGACAGAGAGAGAGAGATAGAGAGAAAGAGACAGAGAGAGAGGGAGAGAGACAGAAAGAGATAGACAGAAAGAGACAGAGAGAGAGGGACAGAGACAGAAAGAGAAGGAGGCCTACACTATCTACGTCGTCAAGATAGCTTTTTCGCCGATTGTATATATGTAATTTGCATAAATTTGCATATTTAACCTCAAATACTGAGAGAGCAAAACAATAAGATAATTTGCTAATTATCTTCGAGCGGAAAACGCGAAGAAAGATAGCATTCTGCAACTCGAGCGAAACGAGGTTTCTGCAGTGACGCCGTCCGAAATTAGTGGATAAATCAGAAATGTCAGACTTTCTTTTGCCATCTTTCCTTGGTGTTTCTTGAAATGTTAAACATTTTGTTGAAAAGTTGCTGTATGTACATAGTCTTCATGCACACGCAAAAAAAATGTTTGAAACAATGTTGATTCGGCGTAAAACTGAAACAATATTGTTTCAGTTTCACGTCAAAACAATTATTGTTTCAAGCAGTGTTCAAATGGCGAAAGTGTTGAAGATGTGACGAGCGTGAGCAGAGAGCCTTCCAATCTGGCCGGCTACATGAAGTGGCTCAAGAGTTGGGGAGAATTCATTAATTATAGGTTCAAAGTTGTATTTCGGTTACGGTAACATTTTATTTAATTATTCCTTTTACGGTAAATGTTTCACCTCTATCTCTCTATCGTGCTCTAGTCATATTGGGGAGGGGGGCAGCCAAGTAGGCTTAACTGTCAAGTAGAGAAAGAATGGCGGCAGTTGAGTGAAACCAAGAGAACCATGCTCGCAATCTCACCATCTCGTTCTCAATCTCTATCTCGCTCACTCTCCATGTTTCCTCTCTCTCACTCTATCAATTGCCTACTCTCTCGCTAACGTTTCATTGAAATTCATTGAAATTCTTGCAAATTCAAATTTGTCAACAAATATAAGTGGCGAAAAAAGTACAAAGGTGTAAAGAAAGAAAATGTGTAAGAAGTTCTCTCATGGTCAGTATTTTCGAAATGATTTCGTAAGACCTGGCTTGAATAGATAAATCGTTGAAAATCCACTGAAGTTATCACGCCTTTTTTTAACATAGTTTTAATGCATATGTACATAGGTATTTACGTACATTCATACGTGTTGATATGGAGGGCAGAGATTTCAACGGCCCGGTCCGGCCCGATGGTCCGGCGGGCCCAACATTCCGCCGGCCCGGGCCGGGCCGGGCCGAGCCCACGAAATGTTGGGCCGGCCCTTTTGCCCAATTGGGTCCGATTATTTGAGAAATTATTGTATGGTCAGCTGGTTTTTAAATATTCCAATGATTTTTCTTCAAATGTTTTATTGATTTTTCTTAAAATAGCAATTTCTTTAATGATTTCCTTCAAATAATTCTTCTTATGATAATTTTTTTTTATGTTGAAGTCTCCATTCGAGGGTTGCCGTTCACAAGGCATAAGCATGGTCATGGTTGGGCGGAGCCAGGCCGAACGGGTGGCTGTTCTGGCTCTCCAGTGTTATGATGCGGGGCTAAAAGAGCAGCCCTGCCCCTCAGGTAGAAGAGAGGCTGCTCGCCCCGACGCTTGGCAGTCAGTATTGAGGGGGAATTACTAACAATAAGAACGAGAGGCTGTCAAATCCTGGCCATGTTACAATTCACGAGGACTCCGCTCTCCACTTGCGGTTCCCTTTCTTTCCATCGAGCTAAACCACGTTTATCACATTTACCAGACTCTTATTAGGGATGAAAGAGATTCACGTGTTTCCGTCCGAGCGACGTGAACTCAGTAGGCCAGTCTGAAATAACAAGTTCCTCATCCAACTAGACATTTCTCTTTACCCGCAAACAAATAAAGCGATAACCGATGCCGACGCGGGAAACATCTCTTAGTTTCGCTGATCGCTGAACTGTGAGATGGCGAACGCGATAAAGAGAGAGAGAGAGATAAAAAGAGAGAAAGAGAGAGAGAGAGAGAGAGAAAAAAAGAGAGAGAAAGAGAGAGAGAGAGAAAGAGAGAAAGATAAAGAAAGCGGGCGAGATGGAAACTGCTTCCTGTTGTTTCAACCAACTGCTGCTGCCCTCTGCACTTGGCAGCGCCGCTCTTACTTGGCTGCCCCTAATAGCAAAAGAGCGTGATCGAGAGAGATCAGAAGTGAAAAATAACCGTAGCCCCATTTGTTTGCCATCCAAATCTATTATTAATTCTTGCGCCACTTCATTGGCCGAAAGATTGATTGGAGTGTCTGTCAAGATATTGCCGGCCAGATAGCCGGGGTTTTTCAACCTGTGCAAGTCACCATCAGCTCAATATAGACACAATCTTTTTGATAAGCTAGAAGTAAAGACAGAAAACCATGGTCCAATTCAAAAAAATAAAAAAAAAATTTTTTTCAAATTGTTTTGGTGTTGTAAATTATGAGTTGCGATACATGAAAATTACGTTTGTTATTTATGATAATGTTTTTCACCATTTACAATATACATATCAGGAGTCCGTATTTTCTCTATTCCCCTCCTTCTATTAGAACCCCCCCCCCCCCAAAGTGCCCCCCCCCCCCTCTAAAAGTCAAATACCACAGCTCGAGACGTACCTCGAATGTATCTTGGAGGCATGGGATGCTCTTCCCAATGAAAATATTGCGACTTTTTCTGCGCAGAAGCCAGTCGGCTGAAGATTGACGCTAACTGCTGCGCTGTGAGCACTTCCTCGGGCATAAAGAAGAGCAGTCCACATGTATAGGGGTACGTCTCGAGCTGTGGTATTAGACTTTTAGGGGGGGAGGGCACTTTGGGGGGGGGGTGGGGTTCTGTTAGAGGGAGGGGTACTATTTTTCAATGGCCGTTTCAAGGAGGGGGGCACTATTAGAGGGGGGGGGTTCTAATAGAAGGAGGGGCACTAATAGAGAAAATGTGGACTCCTGAAATGTATATTGTAAATGGTGAAAAACATTATCATAAATAACAAACGTGATTTTCATGTATCGCCACTCATAATTTACAACACCAAAACAATTTGAAAAAAATTTTTTTTTTTAATTGGACCATGGTTTTCTGTCTTTACTTCTAGCTTATCAAAAAGATTGTGTCTATATTGAGCTGATGGTGACTTGCACAGGTTGAAAAAACCCGTTCTTTCCAACGGCGATACAGATTTTCAGAAAATCGTTTGAACATGAGCTGTAAAGTTACATTGTCGTAGTTACTGGGGATTTTTTGAGGTACGAAAAAACAATTTACCTATTATTTTTTTGTATTGTTGTACAAATAAAGCATATCTCTATAGAATGGACTGGAGAACAATCGTACCTTGTTTGTAGCTCAAATAAAAGATTCCCGGGTAAGATTCGGCTGTTTTAAATTTTGCTGCGTGACAGGGTTGAGGGGTTTCAGACAGCTAAATCAGTTAGGTGTCCCAATTCAGTTTAAAACCAACTTTTACTACGTAAAATTGAATGCTCTTTCATATGAAGGCAAATCTATTGCGCGCTCTGACCTGAAAATATCAGAAACTGGCCAGAAGTTGCCAAATTTAAGACACCTAAAAAGGTTTTTTTGCTAAAATGATAGTGAAAAGTGAAATTGGTGCAAAAAGCATACAGTCCTTGTTGTTAGTTTTAAGGAGACAAATCGAATGAGCACACCATTATTGTTTTTCGTTGAGTTTCAAGCGATTTATGCCATTTTTCCAGGTTCGCAGTTTGAGCAAATGTGAATGTTCAGGCTGAAATTAGGTATCCATTAGGTGCTCCAATCCTTTAGTGAACCATTGTTCCTGGGGTAATCAATGGTCCTCTTTCAAGTGGCATTGTCGTTTCTGCGCGCTCGTAACGTTTTGGGTCTCAAACCTCATCACCGAAATATTTGGGTGCCAATATGACCCCTTCAATGAATTTTTTCAAAAAAGTTATCCGGGACGGTTTATGCCCCTGGTCATGCTCTACATAACAATTTCAAAATTCAATTTGGTTGAGTTTGAAGAAAGTTATGGTAATTTATATCATTTCGACATTTCGAGGTATACTGTACTTAAAAGCGAAAATAAATTTTTGAAAAAAACGTTTTTCGAATCCTCATAGGGTGCTACAGTAACCCTTCAAAGGAAATTTAAATCAAAAAATATTTTTGTTCCCTGCACCACCTTAATACACCCATGGTCGATTCTCTCAGACAGGCTCTCTTAAATGAGCGCCAAAAATTTTATTTTTTTTAAAATTTCTTCGCAGAAGCCGCCTGATCTATGTGCTAGACGCGATGCCGACTGTCAACATCGCAGTGATGGAGAAGCTGAGCGAGAAGATTCGCAGAGGATACACGGCAGAACAGAATAGTGTCTCTGCTTCTTCTTCTCCTCTCTCTCTCTCGCTCTCTTTCTGTGTCTCTGTTTCTCTCTCTATGCCAACTCTTCTCCCATTTTTTGTTGTTCCTCTTTCTTTTACTATGACTAGTTGCATTTCCGCAATCGCGCTATTATCGCGTAAGAAATGGTTCTATTTAGAACATGACCGTAGAGCGAAACGACATTCCGTATGCGAATGCGCGTATGCAGCGATTCGCCAAAGAATGCTGCGTCAGTGAGACATTTATTACATCTCGCGCTCTAATAACACATCTGATTCTCCCGGCCTCGAAATCGCATCGTCTGGGCTCTGAAACGAAGCGTTTAACCAACTAGCCATGTTCCCTGCTTCAGAACTGCGTCGTCTACGACGTGGTTCCTGCCCTGCTCGACGAGCACGGCCAGTACCTGGCGTATGACGGAAAGACGAAACTGGCCTACCTCGAGCCTTCCTCTCATTTGACGCCTCATGGACGAGAACGCCTTGAGCCCTTCTACGGTGTACGGTAGTCTTCTTCATGAGGAGTAGGTTGGGGAGAACTGTAAGAGGTAACATTTTATTTTTTAGAAATTGGCGCAGCGCGAAGCGGCGCGGCTTCGTCAACTGGAAAGAGAGATTTACGGTGACCAAGTCACTCATCGACACAGTTGAGATCTTTATTTTGTATTTTCATTTTAGTTTTGCTAATTGCAAACAAGAAGAGAGAAAAGCGGGAAATATTACATACTCTTACTGTTATTAAAGTTGTGTACAGATTTGCATTCCTGTATTTTAAGTTTTTTTTTGGTTAGTTGTTTAAAAACTATTTACAATTTATATCTCAACAAATTTATATTTTACTGAGCTTTTGATTGCCTTGCGAGATACATGTGTACTATAAGATACCAAAGATTACGCACTTATTGTCTGTAGACATCTCTCTCACGTTGACGTTCTTTCTTTGTTTCTCTCTCTCTCTCTCTCGCTTCTCTCTCTCTCTCTTTTTATTCTGTTCCCTTTCTTTTTCTCAACTCAAATATCGTGGTATTGTGAGATCATGTGAGACAGGATATATAGTTTTATCCCGTGAATAAAGTTTTTTTTTCATAACGAAAGCCTTTGAGACACTAGAATGAATTGCCCGACCAACGAAACAAACACAACAAAACTTGATAAGGATGCAATAACTATTTACATTGCTATTTTGTATAAACTAGAGAAGTGACAATAGTATGAACAAAACAAGCAAAACAGCACAAAACATTGCCCGAGCGAAGAGAAAGGAGAAGGTCTCGCTGGTCCTTGAGTCTGGAAGAGGAAGAGTGTATTTTATTATAATTAATATTATTATTATTTCACGCTTGTAGAAAGCTGCAGACAGTTATAGCATAATTTAGTATCAAGATGACTGATTTTAGGTCCTCATTTTTTTTTTAATATTTTCCATAAGCTGTCGGTGTCAATGCTGAAAACGAGGAAGGTGCAAGTCGTACCAAAGGATGAACGTGAGAGAAAGGCAGCTTCCATTGCAGAGAAACGAGGGAGAGAAGAGAAGATGGCAGAGAGGCGGAGGGAAAGAGAGTGAGTACGAGATGGACCGAGAGCACGAAGAACGACAACCACGAACAGGCTCAGAAGGGTGGCGAGCCACAGAAAAGAAGAACACCTCACTTAAGAACTACTTCATTCTCATTCTTTTACTTTTCGATCGGCTTTTAACCAACTCGGTGCTGGCAGTTGTCTCCCGTAATGCGGTACTCTACTGAGAACGGGGTCGGCGACGAGGGTGAGAAAGTAGAAGTTGAAGAAGAGGAAGTACAGCTCGAGGAGGAGAGAGAAGGGCAGAGAAGAGAAGGAAGAGAGCGAGGAGAGGGAGGACAGAGACGAGCAGAAACAGTGACGTGGTCTTCCCACGGTGAGACAGGACAAACTCCGCTTCGAACACGGAGCTGGAGGGATAAAGAGGATATGGGGAGCAAGAAAAGGAGAGCTGGAAGAGAGAGAGAGAGAGAGAGAGAGAGAATAAAGAGAAACACAAAGAGAGAGAGAGAGAGAGCTAGCGAGAGAGAGAGAGAGAGAGAACGAGAGAGAGCGAGAGAGAGAAAGATGGTGACAGACAGCGAGCGCGAGTGGTAGCAAGACTTGTACGTTCCGTTATTGTTTTACTAGGCTCTCCATAACTACATATAATAACATAACGGACCGAGTGCCGATCGGTCTCAGAGGCAATCACAAGGATGTTGCCGCGTTGGTTGAAATCAGACAGGGTGCGAACGCTGAAGCTTCCTCTGAGAAGGAAAGAGTCGGAGACTGAGAAAAAGAACTGCACTTTTTTATTAATAGAATTTGTGAAGATCATTTTCTATAACAATAAACCATGAAAAATATGCTTCTCCTAATTTATAAATAAAAGCATAAGCCTATATTTTCCAGATCGTCTGGCCGGAATTCCGTTCTCGCTCGCCGTTACTCTCCTTGTTTATTTTGCCTTCGAGCGTTTTTATCGCACGTGGTCGAAAATTCGCGTCGGTTAGTGGAGACACTTGAATACATTCATTTCATGCTCCTCTTTCAGGCGTTTGCTGCGGTGTCCTCCTTTCCTTGACCGCTGCGCTCATTCTTTCGTCACCTCCAATCAATTTCGCCATACATCGGGCGGATTCTGTCACCGGTTATTTCTTGTTCTCCTTATCCCGATTTATTACTTAAATGCATATATGTGCATATATACATAGTATAAATAAGTGTAAAATTACAATCAAAATTCTAATCGAAGATAGAAACTTTGCGGAAATAGTCATGGTTCAAAAAAGTAGTACGTGGATGCGATTTTTTTTGTGTTTGTTTGTTTATGAGTTCTAAGATTACCTTACCTCTTTTATGACTTGTATTATTTTATTTTTTTAATTGAATTAAAACAAATGAATGAATTAAGAATCCGCCATTGCGGAGAACGAGCGCATCTTCGTTGCCCCCCACGAGAATCTGGTCAGGGAGACGTGCGTCTACTCGCACTTCCGCAATATGACCGGCCCGGAGTTCTTTGGCGCCTATAACGACTTGGAAAGGCCCTTTGGCATCTGCACGCTCCCGGTTATTATTATCGATTTTTTTTTCATCCTCCTCTTGGAAATTAAACGAATTTGTCAGTTGCAATGGAAGAAGAGATGCTAGACTTGGCAAAGATAAGGAGGCACCGGGGTTCGAACCCGGGAACACCCATACTCATGAGTCGGCTATTTAGACTTTCGCACCTCACCATCAGGCCGGCTTCGCCTCTGCCCCCGGGACTTTGAGCATTCCAGATGATTCCGAAAGGGTCCGAATTCTGCCCCGGGACATGGATTACCCCAGAACATTCCAAAAAGGGCCGAGTTTGGCTCCAGGTCATGGATTTTCCATGACATTCCGGAAGGGGCTAACGTCTGCCCCCAATACTGGGAACATTCCATAAAGGTTACAGAAGGGACCAAATTCTGCCCCTGGACACGGAATTTTACAGAACATTCCGGAAGGGGCCAACGCCTGCCCCCGGTCCTTGGAACATTCCAGAAGGTTCCATTAGTGTAGTGGCCGGGTACGGGGAATTTTCCAAGACATTCAGAAGGATCCCAGAACAATATTTCGAAATGGGCAACTTCTGCACCGGGTGGTATACTTCGATCCTGTCTCTGGAACTTTTCAAAAAATTGCGATTTGGTATATTGACTCTGGGAGGCAAGCTATTATATATTGTAATTTATTATAGCTACATAAATGACCGATCATTGAGTCACGTAGTATTATAATAATCACCCTATTATTTAATTAGCGTATTATCATAACTCTCGTCATTCGTAAAAGGTATTAAACTTCATCTCTTCTTTTTCTCTTCAACCGTTGGTCTTCACTTCTTCCGTCCTCTCTCTCTCTCTCTCTTCTCTAATAAAGCTTTCCCTATGCTACTCCATGTCCCTCCGTCGGAAGGATACAACAAATTTGATCAATAATCAAAATAAATCAGCCCGGCCACGGTCGCCTTCGCTTTGCTGCCATCGGAAGCAGCTACATGGGCGATCATCTTGGCATGGTCTCTCGCCAGTTTGTTGACTTCTACAGCAGCTTCCAGGCATTCTCGCAGACAGGTGCGTCTTCTCTCTCTCGCTCTCGCTGTCTCTCTCTCTCTCGTTTCATATATGAAATCTAATTTTACCCCATCTTAAATTCCTAGAAAGCCATTTTTTAGCAATCAATACAAATATTCTATTTAAAAAAGCTTACTAATAATAAAGCGCTAACAATATGCGTTGCAGTCTCTCTCTGCAGTCTCTCTCTCTCTCTCTCTCTCTCTCTCTCTCTCTGTCTTTCTCTCTCTCTCTCTCTTTTTACATATGAAATAGTGATGAAATTTAATTAAACCCATCTTAAATCCCTTGAACACCGATATTTTAGCAGTCAATAATCGGGCTTCTAAAGATATCTACATTTGTATTCTTTGCCTTCAGCTTGTGAAGTCCTCTCGAACACATCTCGCAGTGATCGATGCTATAATTTTGTAAACTATGGAGACGTGCTTGATGACTTCGAAGCGGATGTCACTTTCATTTTACAGAGGTATCCAATCGATTTTTGAATGCCAAAATAAGAGAGAAAGGCGAAACCTAGAGAGAAAGAGAGAGAGAGAGATGGTGAGAGAATAAGAGAGAAAAAAGTGAGTAAACCTTTAAAATGTACCAGGTTCTATCAACCAAAGTTGGCTGCGATTCCTCCAGCCGGCAACGACGACCCTGTCTACGATGAGATGATTGAGCGATATCGAAAGATTCAGAACAAGTTCGTGTGCATCTTATAAATTATTTATTTCCATGTTTGTACACCAAATACAAAATAAAATTATAATCTTAGATGGTTTTCTGGTGAAGAATTTAAAAAAGATATTGTGGATAATCAATGAATGGATAGCCTGTGTTAACTTTATAGTTTGCAAGTCTAGGGTTGGAATCCCCTGTCCGACAAAACATTTTCACAGAGTTGTTAGAATGTGATGAGCTCATGATGCTTGTTGTTCTCAGCCTGTGACAAATGTTCCGAAGATGTTTCAACTTTAAACAGATTGAATGCGTGGCAGAGATTATGGATATTTTATGAACGGTAAATTTGTTTGAAGAAGTCGTTTGTTCTACGTGCTCGACGCGATGCCTTCCATGAACCACCCAGTTATGGAGAAGCTGAGCGAGATGATCCGCAAGGGATACACTGAAGAACAGATTAATGTCTCTACTTCCCCTCTCTCTATCTCTATCTTTTCTCTCTCATCTCTCTATCTCTCCTACCTTTATCTTATTGTCTTTTAAGAATATGACCGTAAGGCGAAACGACATTCCGTATGCGAAGGCGCGTATGCAGCGATTCGCCAAAGAATGCGGCGTCAGTGAGACCATTTATTACATCTCGCGCTCTCCAAAAACCTTCAAGGACTCGAACTTTTACCCTTTGCGCTCTGAAATGAATCGCTTAACCAATCAGCCAAGTTGGCCTGCTTCAGAACTGCGTCGTCTACGACGTGGTTCCAGCCTTGCTCGACGAGCACGGTCAGTACATGGCGTATGACGGAAAGACGAAACTCGCCAACATTGAGTTTAAATCTCACTTGACGCCGCACGGAAGATAGCGCGTTGAGCCCGTCTACAGGGTTCGGTAGCCGTTATGAGGAGATCTTTGATTAAAATATTAGCTAATATTAAAATGCTATTTGACTCAATTAAAAGGTGATATATTATAGCTTGACTGACAGAGTCAGTAAACAGAAATATAAATATGTAGATATTTACTATCTAAATAACAGTCTTATTTTTAGAAATTAGCGCAGCATGAAGTGACGCGGCTTCATCAACTGGAAAGAGAGATTTACGGGAATCAAGTGACTCACCATCAGAGCTGATATATTCATTTTAATCTACTAAATCCCTGTATTTTAGTTTGATGAGCCACCCACATCCGCGATTTAAGCAAATTTTGAAATCAATATTATATCGCCGGATATTTAGGAATACAATTTGCCGAAATAATTTTTTTAACTTTGACATTCGATCTGGACAACTGAGATAAAAATTCTCCAGCTTGTGTAAAGATGCCACCCTTGTAAGAACTAGAAGACTTGCATGACCAGATCTACTTTTTTTGCTCAAATAGTACACCAGGGTTTCTATTTTTAATGCCCCTGCCTCCAGGATGCATCCAAGGTACGTCTCAAGCAGAGGATTAGACATTGATGGGAAGGCTATTGGAGGGGGGGGGGGGGAGTTCAATTAGAGGGAGGGACACAAATAGGGAAAATACTGTAATTCTTTTTATATTTACTTCTATTGTAAATTTTTTTTACAGATTTGTTTTGCAGTATTCTTAAAGAAAATGTGCGGTGAATGTTTGGCCATACAATGCGCATTTGACCCATGAAATGTCCCGCGCGGAAGAACCTCTAGCAGCCGCTAGCTGCAATATGGCTAGTTCTCTACTCGCCAATTTTTCGAAAGGCTCCCATCCCGGTGCAGTTGCCTTCGCATGCTCTCCACAGAAATTTGTGGTCACATAATTGTCATGGGACCTGTTAAGAAAAATCCGACCAACGTTGGTGGCGCGCACCACTATGCACGTTTCCAAGTATGAAAGTCTGACTTTTTCTATGTTAGTATAAAAAACTTTTTTATAAAATGGATGCATTATTTTTAACTGCATTTTGTTTCTATGCAAGAACAACTCGGTGGCCTTACGTACGAAAAAAAACCCCGTTCAGTCTCAAGTTTTCCAGATACAAATGTCTTAATTAAGAATTAGAGGTAAAATCGTAACTCCTTGACGCCACTATCGTTTAAAAATCCGATCGCTATATTTCGTTAAGAGATTTTGATTATCATTTCCGTTATCTGAGAGCTTTCGAATGGTTTTTAGCTCATTTCCTGACCTCGGAAGAAGCCATGTCAGGTAACATTGTTATAATGCTTATTTGACAAATAAAACATTTTATTATAACAAAACATGAAAAAAACCTAATTGTAAAATGTTGCAAAGCTGAGCGGTCGTCCGATGTCACTGAGCTGTCGTATTGGGAAGTGGAAGTATACAGGGTGAGAAAAAGACATTCTCACCCGAGACTGGCATCGAACTCTTTATAGGCGTTGATTTGGCAAACAGTTACTTTTTAGTTTGACCATTTCTGCTTTCACCTCTATCTTTCGATCGCGCTCTCGTCGTATTGGGGGGGGGGGGGTAAGGTTCGGCATTCGAGCGAAAGTGCCACGTGAAGAGAGCAGGAACATTTGGGAGGAATCTATCTCGCCTTCTAGTCGCTCTCTCTCTCCATTTTCCTTTATTTGTTTCAATTTTTTTTGAATTCAATTCAAATCGCTTTATACAACGACGAATCTACATGAATCTTAGCCATTCTTGTGGATTGGATGCATGATGTAGGAAGGCTGGCAGCGAGGACTTTGGGTAAAGCCGTCACGCCATCGGCCTTCGGTCAACGTGGAATACTACTCCGTCATAGTTCGTGCCCATCTCCAGTCCACCAAGGCCATGATATCCGCTCGCGCCACCTTCATTTTCTCCGAATGCACTCACATCAGACAAGACATCTTTTTACTCCTGTCATTTTTTCCCACCGACTCATTCGTTTGTCTATCAAGAATAAGGCACTTCACACGAGATAGTACCTCTTTGCTCGGCCGAATCAAACCTAACCTTTTATTTACCGGCTAACAAAAAACAGATCACACACTACACTCCGTTTGTCATTTCCCCTCTTACAAGTTAGTCAAGGCCATTGGATCCAATACTTGATCCATCTGATTTGTAAATCTTGTTGGCCAGATAGGAAAAGCTTGCAGAATGGCTACCACGTTTTCAACACTTTCGCGATTTGGACTGCATTTCAAAAAACACCAACTTTTCAACAGAATTTCTTTTACATTTTTCATTTTTTGCCACATTCATGATTTATCAATTCATATCTCGGGTGACTTAGGACGCCTACAAATATTTGGGAAGCCTAGCTTTTCTATGGGACGCCTTTATTTTCCATGGGACGCTTATAATTCGCTGGGACGCCTACATTAGAATTCCGGGTTCAAAAGCGGATGGCGAGCGGTTGAATCTCTTTTCGCTCTCGTTAACAATTTCCTCCGCCTAGAACTTGTTTCCCTCTACCAGAAGCCGCGGCAGGCGGTAGTTGTAAGCCATCTTGATGAGTCGACACTTCCACATCGGCACCATTAATGCCAGGACGCTCGCCCCCAAGGATAAGCAGACCGAGATGGAACTGGCCCTCGAGAAGATCAAATGGGACGTGATTGCAGTACAGGAAGCAAGAATAGTAGGTTTGGCTTCTTTTAATCTTACATCATCAGGCACTGTAATCTACCACTCGGGCGGCGCTACTGCGTCCCATGGCGTTGCATTCCTTCTACGACCACATCTCGCGCAAAGAGCCGTGTTCAAAGGCCTCTCTCCTCGTCTAGCAACTCTACTTCTACCAAAGGAGCGACTTTTCCTGGTCTGCGCTTATGCTCCGACGTCTACATACGATGACCAAGAGTATGATGACTTCGTCGATCAGGTTGAGGCCGCACTGCGGAGAGCCCCGAGAGGTTGTATGCCAGTATTGGTCGGTGATTTCAACTGTCGAGTTGCAAGGGAACCTGGTAATGAAAGATTTGTAGGTAACTTCGGCTCTCCGAACCCGAACTCACGCGGGCGGACCTTCACTGAAGCTTGTATGAGAAACAACCTGCGCATCTGGAATACGTTCCCCAAAAGAAGATACGGCCGGATTTGGACTTGGAGATCTAATAATGGTTTCACATTCCACCAGATTGACTTCATTGCAGCACCACCTTCGGCGAAAGTTGTCAATTGTGGAGTTATTGGACGATTCGAGTTCAACTCCGACCATCGCCTAGTCCGGATATGTATGTCGCTCCCTGACACAATGAAGCACAAAAAACGCAGAAAGAAATTTGATCTCGATCGAGCCGCTTTTACTACCAACGTGAATCTTCTCGCGTCAGTGCCTTTCACCCGTTCTGCCTCTGCTGCTGACGCCTACAATACCATCCAGGCATTCACCAAGACTGCAGCAACCAACTGTTGGAGAGAGCGCAAAGTCCCGCCCTGGATCTCCCCTGCGACCCGGAACCTACTAGCCACACGTCACCAAATGCAAGCCAACCCTCAAGGAGCTGTCTCGTACTCCGTCGCGTGCAAAGCGGCACGAATGAGTCTCTCCGATGATATCAGAAAACGAAAGGAGGCTCAAGCACGGCACGCTGCTATCATGGGAAGGAGTATAATGAAGGCGGTGCTGAATCTTCAATCCTCCAAGAAACGTCTCCTCGTCCCCGACCCTGTCACTGGATCGCTTTCTCAGGGAACAACTACGTTAGCCGTAAAGCGTTTTTACGAGAACCTTTACACTCCCGGAGTTCAGCTACCTCTGGCGGTCCCTACCAACCCGATTGATCCTCTACCTCCTTTCCTTCCTGACGAGACCTTACATGCTATGTCCCTTCTCAAATGCGGCCACTCTCCTGGTTCAGATGGAATTCTCCCCGAGATGCTCTACCATGCAAGACACCCCCTCGCCAGCATCATGGCCGATCTTCTCAACAACTTGATAGGTGGAGATGCCGTTCCCAATGATTTGGCAGAAGCAGTCGTCTCACTCATCTATAAAAAAGGCGACCCCACCAACATCGGAAACTTCCGCCCATCTCCCTTCTTACCGTAACCCTGAAAACAATAACAAGATGCATTCTGAAAAGATTCGAGGCAACATTAGAAGAGACTGAATCGTCCACCCAAACCGGTTTCCGACGCGGGCACAGTACGCTCGATAACCTGCACGCCATCAAGCAAGTAATAGAACGAACTTCAGAGTACGGTATCCCCATCTATCTTGCTTTCGTGGACTTCAAGAAGGCCTTCGATTGTGTGGAGTGGAGCGCTGTATGGCAGTCTCTCTGGTCATCTGGATGCCATCCGTGCCTCGTCCACCTTCTTCGCCGCATCTACGAATCGTCTTCCACACTCATAAGAGTAAACGAAGATTTGGTTCCAGTTAACGTTCGAAGAGGAGTTCGTCAAGGGGACACTCTATCTCCACGTCTCTTCAACGTAGTTCTTCGGTCAGCTATGGATGACATCGATTGGGAAAACGACGGAATTAAGATCGATGGGAGATACTTGAGCCATTTGGAGTACGCCGATGACGTCGCTCTCATTGCGAAATCTCGACCGGAATTGGAACGGATGTTGACAAAGTTAATGGACGCATGCAGTCGAGTAGGTCTCGAAATTAATGATTCAAAGACCAATCTCCTCACTTCTTGCACCACTACCCGAAGACCCATAATGATCGGAAATCTGAAGTTTGATTTCGTCCAATCAGCCACGTACCTTGGAGGAAGAATATCCCTCCCCCTTGACCATACTGACGAGATTGAACACCGGATCAGGCTTGGTTGGTTTGCATGGAGCAAGTTGTCCAATCTACTCTCATCCCGCCTACTTCCTATGAAGACCAGAAGAAGACTCTTTGAGAGCTGCATCACCGCGACCGTTCTCTACGGATGTGAAGTGTGGGCACTTCGATCGAGTGACAAGGAGCGAATAAGCGTGACCCAAAGGAAAATGGAAAGGAAAATGATCGGAGTTGCACTGAGAGATCGTTGGAGAAACGAACGCGTACGGCAGATCACCAAGCTGCGCGACTGGGTCCAAGAAGGACTAAAACGAAAAGCGCGCTGGGCACTCAAAGTGCGAGAAATGGATACGGAGAAATGGACTCGTGCAACTACCGTCTGGACCCCCTACAACAAGAACCGCCTTCCCGGAAAACCAAGAGTGCGCTGGAGAGATGATTTGAAACGAGCTATTGGCCAAAACTGGTGGACTGCAACCCGCGATGATTACCAACGTCTCATCCCCATCTGAGCATTTAATGCCTGATATGATAAATTGATTGATTGATTACATTAGAATAGAGCCGAATCGATGATATTTTTCTTATAGTTAAACAAATTTCTTAACTATTCCTCACCAAATACTCCGTGCAGTTGTCGACCGCGCTCCATTAACATGAGGTTCCACTCTTGGAAATCGATGAATTCCATCTGCAAGTATGTATATAATATGTTGGTGGGGAGCTCTAAAGCGATACAAAAATGAACGGATTTTAATGTCAAAACTTGGTTCCAATCTGGTTTCAATCTTCTATCTTGCCACGCGCTCCTTTCCGTCCCTTATTAGACTCCATGTTATGACGCAGAATAGAATAAAACTTGAATTTTGCCGGATGTGAAGGAAAAGAGACTTGGAGGAATCTGCAGGACGGTTCAGGCATTATCTCTTGCGTTGCCCCTTTCGTTCCGTATTCTGAAGACGAGGAGCTAAATCTTATGGACACTTAAAAAAAATATGGAAGAAAAAAGTCAAATACGAACTAATTAAAGTTAACACCGCCGTAATTACATAGAGGAAAACTCAGCAAATGGGAGAGACTCAAAGAGGTTTACGACTATTAATTTCCGTAGAGCAGAGAGATTTTTCTGACTTCGGGACACTTGCAATCGAAGTTTCTAGGTCAATGACCAAATAAAGCAAAAAAACAAGATACTATTTATTCACGTCGGACCTCTTTTAAAGAAGTCCCGCAATCTGGTTGCCGGCTAACTTCGCTTAGGTCCACTCCAAAGCAATGGTAATAGACAAACTGCGCGGTTTGAATCTTAATACTCCAGTAGATTCTGCTCTTTGTTTTGTAACTTTTATACCGTCATTGTATATAACGAAATGATGCAAATTGACATTGTTTATTTTTGTGCTGTATCACGAACGACGTTGAAACTTTGACGCTACTCTCTTGTGAGCATCTGATCTTGTGGCATGTCGGCCATTGAATAATGCAGACAATACATTTTCGATAGCTAGAAGATGTCAATAATATTGTCAACGATTGCGCCGGCGAGTGAAACAAGAATACGACCATGGAGATTGCCGCAAGATCTAAAAGAGTAAGTTTTGTAACAGTATAACATAAAAACAAAAGAAATGATTTAGATTATGTAAAGTAATTCGGATAAAAACTTTGCATTTGATCGAAATGGACTCGCCGTCATTCTGAATCTTTAATGATAGCATGGCAATAAGATTGACAATTGGAAAGGCGAGAAAGCATATCGGAATGCATAGCTAAAAACAGCAAATTGCTTAATCTGCGATCATCGAACACATTGTAATTGTAAATCAAAATAAGAAAAACCTTGCAAATTAAATATATAAAAAATAAAATAAAATAGTCAACAAAATCAAAACAAGGCGATAACAGTGAAAATTTGATATTTATTGTTCTGAATAGCCTTTTTTCAAGCCTTTATCACTGTTCGAATATGAAGCTCTTCCACTGACTGTAGCGAGAAGATTGAAGAAAAGTCGCTTTTGAAGGGCGAGCCTTCCTCCTGACATATGGACTTTTGAGGAAGCAGAAGAGATGATGTGGCGCATGTGAAGGGACATTGCAGTAAGAACGACAATCCCGATGCAGACAGAACCGACCAGGCCACATACAAAATGCATGAGAATACTGGCATGTTTCCTCATTATTGATGTCATAAAATAGACTGAAACGCAATATAAATAGTGTCCAATGCTAATAACGTTCAGTCTACGGAAACCTGAAAAAGGAACACAAAAAGGAATAATAGAATAATATATTTGTATACAAAGTTTTCCAATTTCGCACAAGAACCTGCAGTCCCCCCCCCCCCCAAAAAACTCACCCATTATAATGAGGCCCTGGTCGTGATCCATGCAGGCAAACTGTTCGACTTCAAAATCATAGAGATGCTCAAATGCCTACGAAGTCTATATCTAATATCGATTACGATGAAGACTAAATTATCCTGATATATTACTGACATACTCTGAAGAACGTTCAGCAGACATTGGGTGGAGGAGGAGTGAGAAGAGGAAGATAAGTATGAAAATTAAGCATGGAGGAGTACAATACGCACCGATCAGCGCCCTGTTTGATAGCCGCCATCGTGAAGCGCGCATTTGGAGATGCTTAAATTTGAATTCTAGACCTTTATCTAATTTTTTCACCTTGGATTTGGAATAGCGTTGTTAAATTGCAACAAAAAAGGCTAATAAGTTGTGAAGCAGTCGCAGGCTAGCGTTCGTAGCATAGTTAGAATAATCAATGAAACTTACTTGGTGCCGATAGATGAAGCAGTATAGCAGTATTAAGAGGCAATATAAAACGAGAAAGAGTGATAAAACCGAAAATAATTCGACTTTAGAAGCTTTATAGGCTGAATATCTTCCCTTATGCCTTTGTGAAGCCAACCAACAAATCTTCCTAATGTAAGTCGACACATTGCAGGGAACATGAACATGCTGTCGATGTAGATGCAATACAACGGGGGGAGGAATGTAGTGCGGGCGAAGACATCGAATGTGAAGTCGTTAGCAATTTGCATGAGCTGCGGATCATAAAGTAAGTGAAAAAGAGGAGGATAAGAGTTTGAAGAATTCACAACCGACCACAACGGCTGCGAGAAGAAATCGATAAGTGCCGATCTTACGGTCGCTGTGCCTGAGAATGGCGACGGCGGCGAGGATGTTGAGAGCGACGCTGCCGATGCAAATTGCCGCGTGCAGCACACGCAACGAGTGTAGCAGAGAACGCGGGAAAGCACGCCGCATGCTATAAAAATGATTTCCAAAGAATTTATCTTCTTAACGAACGCATTGAAATAATGCTCGTAGCTAGGAAGTGAGCTCGATCCAAAGATATAGACGCCATGGCAACCTTCACAATGCATCAGATACGGTGGAAAACTGCACCTGTCTCAACTTTATACTGAACAAATTGGCAAGTTCAATTTCAATTTGTGTCCAACGGGAGAATGTTTAATTGCGCCAAAATGTACCCTCAAGTCTTATTAACTGCACGAGAAACAACAGTATAGCATCTCGAGATTGTATGTACTTCTGAGAATTCCAACGAATGTTGAAGAGAGCAGCAAGTTTGGGAAGAGCAGTTTAAGTATGCAGATTCTTTACGTTATGAAATAACTGTTCCATCTAAATTGAGAGCAAAGGCCAGACATAAATCTGTTGTAACTGCTCGATCATTAGCATCAGCTACTGAGCAGGCGAATGTAACGCGTACACCAGCATCAACGCGGCAGAGAAATCTGCAGTTCCAACGAATGGTTTGGGCAGAATGTCGGTAAACATAATTTTTGAAGGTCTGATATAATATGGAGTAAGTAGCGCGACAAGAGTGTAGATCGGAATAACAGCAAGGACTTATGGTTAGCTGAGCGCGGTTAGTGATGGTTGCATTAAGTAAGTAATTACTTGCAAGTTGGAAAGTGCATATTGTCGACTGCATTCAAAAATGAGGCCTTTTAGGACAATAACTGGAAAAACTGGAAAAGGGACAAAGAATACCGACGCGCATTGCTAAAGCAGCAAATATTTACGATGAATTTGCAATGATTATACACATATTAA
Organism: Allodiplogaster sudhausi; assembly: GCA_945643635.1. Classification (NCBI taxonomy): domain Eukaryota; kingdom Metazoa; phylum Nematoda; class Chromadorea; order Rhabditida; family Diplogasteridae; genus Allodiplogaster; species Allodiplogaster sudhausi. The sequence goes on from CALZFC010000248.1 coordinate 3,663,263, forward strand.
TTGTCATCGCTATTTGAATCACAGACTGTAGCGAGAAGACTGCAGAAGAGTCGCTTCTGAAGGGACATACATATAAAGGACAAACCCGACATATTGACTAATGAGGAAGCAGAGCGGATGATGTGGCGCATGTGAAGGCTAATTGAAACAACAGCGACAATCAACAAGCAGGCCCAACAACGACACCTGCAAATGTATACATATGTATGTATGTATGTATAAGGATACAGACATAGTTGATTTGGTGATATGGATTGGAAAACAATAAATAAGTGTCTTGTGCTAAAGATGTTCTGCCCGTGCAAACGCAAAAACAGCACAAAAACACTAGAATTTAACGGAGAACACAACAAATGTACAACTTCGCACAAGAGCAAGCTCGCCCATGTTCAGCACTCGCTACGAGAGCAGCAGAGAACGCGGGAAAATACGCATGCTACAAATGTATCTTAATCCTTATTTCAGGTAGAAAGCGAATTTTACTCAGTTACACCTAGAAGTACATATTATTTAACGCATACGAGGCAATAATTTCAACGCATTTCTTGACACACGAACGCATGAAGAAATCCTCACTACATGGAAAGGCCCTGGACGTTAAAGGGGATTTACAATTAGATACATATATTGGCAAACTGCAGATGTCTAAGCGCTCGAGCTTTAAACTGAACAAATTGTCATGTGCCAATTTTAATTTGTATACAAAGAGATAATGAGATTTACAGGAAAAACGAGTCTCATTAACTAACCAAGAAACAACAGTGTAAAATCTCGAGATTGTAGACGTGCAACTCTCGTTATCGCAAAGGCAGATAATATATCATCTATTCCGATCGAAACAGCTGCAATATCTAAATTGAGAGCAAAGGCTAGACGCAAATTAGTGGTAACTGCTCGATGTATGTATGTAATTATCAGAGTAATTTATTGGCTCCGCCTACACGTCCAAAAACGGATTTCAACACCTGATTTCTTTATCTTAATCCTGCTCACCATTCAGGACTTCATCGAACAAGAGTTCAAGTACGCCACGTACGAGAACAAGTGCACGCTCGTCCACTGCCGCATAGGAATCGGGCGCACGGGCGCCTTCCTGGTCTGCCTAGTTAGGCTCCGCCCACCCGTCCATTAGTAAACCTCTCCTAAATCGCCTTCACTTTCAGACCATGCTGAGACGTGCCTTCGACGGCAAGCAGCTTACGACTGAGGAAGTCTTCGGGATTGCGAAATCCATCCGCCTTCACCGCTGCCGAGCCATTCAGGAACCGTCTGTAAGGGGATCTCGTCTTTTCAACCTCGTCACAACTTCGCCTTAATGTACCCTGACCTTCTTTAACCTCCTCTCGCTTTGCTGCAGCTTGTTTGCGCCCTCTACATCGCTGCCTACACGCTGATCCAGCAAGCGGACCTTCCGCCAGAGAAGCTCGACCTCATCAAGGCCTTCTGCGTGCAGTGCAACACCGCCATCACGTACGTTCTTGCTAGAGCCAAAATAGGCTGGCAAGACGACTGCCTGGGCCCCTTGACACACCCTATGACCCCTCTCCATCTATCCTCTTGACACCTCCCCTGAACACCTCCCCTGAACACCGCATTTGAACACCTCCCCTGAACACCTCATTTGAACACCTCCCCTGAACACCTCCTTTGAACACCTTCATACTGACCCTCTGAATAAAGAAGATAAAGGACAAATTAAAAGAATGTTGTTATCACATGAGCATCAAGTGAAGTCTGGAAATTTGTCTGAAAATAATCAATTAATCTTTGAATTGGAAGATTTGAGACAAAGGAATTGTAAAGTACGAGCAAAGTAAAAGAATAGATAAAATTACACTTATCCCCTTCAAAATCTTGACATCCAATACTTTTGTTTAGCCTCGTTTTCTGCAATCAGTGTTGTGCCCAATTGTCTTATCCGACTTGGAGTTTGCCTTTTAGCTGTAAGCTGTATCTTTTCAGATAAATTCAAAACAAAAACCAGAGCTTCAATTCAATCGTGCAAACTGATCAACTTTCATCTACTGTTCTTGCAATGACAAAAGATCAAGAATAAATTGATCTGGCATCAGAAAACGAGTCAGAGCTCATCGAAGCTGCCTCCTCTGCTGTCATCGCCGATCCAAGTCAGAGCTCATCGAAGCTGCCTCCTCTGCTGTCATCGCCGATCCAAGTCAGAGCTCATCGAAGCTGCCTCCTCTGCTGTCATCGCCGATCCAAGTCAGAGCTCATCGAAGCTGCCTCCTCTGCTGTCATCGCCGATCCAAGTCAGAGCTCATAGAAGCTACCTCCTCTGCTGTCATCGCCGATCCAAGTCAGAGCTCATCGAAGCTGCCTGCTCTGCTGTCATCGCCGATCCAAGTCAGAGCTCATCGAAGCTGCCTCCTCTGCTGTCATCGCCGATCCAAGTCAGAGCTCATCGAAGCTGCCTGCTCTGCTGTCATCGCCGATCCAAGTCAGAGCTCATCGAAACTTCCTGCTGTGCTGTCATGGCCGATCCAAGTCAGAGCTCATCGAAGCTGCCTCCTCTGCTGACATCGCCGATCCAAGTCAGAGCTCATCGAAACTTCCTGCTGTGCTGTCATCGCCGATCCAAGTCAGAGCTCATCGAAGCTGCCTCCTCTGCTGTCATCGCCGATCCAAGTCAGAGCTCATCGAAGCTGCCTCCTCTGCTGTCATCGCCGATCCAAGTCAGAGCTCATCGAAGCTGCCTCCTCTGCTGTCATCGCCGATCCAAGTCAGAGCTCATCGAAGCTGCCTCCTCTGCTGTCATCGCCGATCCAAGTCAGAGCTCATCGAAGCTGCCTCCTCTGCTGTCATCGCCGATCCAAGTCAGAGCTCATCGAAGCTGCCTCCTCTGCTGTCATCGCCGATCCAAGTCAGAGCTCATCGAAGCTGCCTCCTCTGCTGTCATCGCCGATCCAAGTCAGAGGTCATCGAAGCTGCCTCCTCTGCTGTCATCGCCGATAAAAGTCAGAGCTCATCGAAGCTGCCTGCTCTGCTGTCATCGCCGATCCAAGTCAGAGCTCATCGAAGCTGCCTCCTCTGCTGTCATCGCCGATCCAAGTCAGAGCTCATCGAGGCTGCCTCCTCTGCTGTCATCGCCGATCCAAGTCAGAGCTCATCGAAGCTGCCTCCTCTGCTGTCAACGCCGATCCGAGTCTCCAACCCAAAGCCAATCATTTATCAAATCAATCCGCAAAATGAAAATGATGAAAAAAATTAATGGAAGTCATTTGGTTCAAAAAGAAATAATAAAAAAAGATTTAAAAAAATTTTTGCCAAAAATACCGAAAAACGCCAACATCTAGCATCGAAGCTGCCTGCTCTGCTGTCATCGCCGATCCAAGTCAGAGCTCATCGAAGCTGCCTCCTCTGCTGTCATCGCTGATCCAAGTCAGAGCTCATCGAAGCTGCCTCCTGTGCTGTCATCGCCGATCCAAGTCAGAGCTCATCGAAGCTGCCTCCTCTGCTGTCATCGCCGATCCAAGTCAGAGCTCATCGAAGCTGCCTCCTCTGCTGTCATCGCCGATCCAAGTCAGAGCTCATCGAAGCTGCCTCCTCTGCTGTCATCGCTGATCCAAGTCAGAGCTCATCGAAGCTGCCTCCCCTGCTGTCATCGCCGATCCAAGTCAGAGCTCATCGAAGCTGCCTCCTCTGCTGTCATCGCCGATCCAAGTCAGAGCTCATCGAAGCTGCCTCCTCTGCTGTCATCGCCGATCCAAGTCAGAGCTCATCGAAGCTGCCTGCTCTGCTGTCATCGCCGATCCAAGTCAGAGCTCATCGAAGCTGCCTCCTCTGCTGTCATCGCCGATCCAAGTCAGAGCTCATCGAAGCTGCCTGCTCTGCTGTCATCGCCGATCCAAGTCAGAGCTCATCGAAGCTGCCTCCTCTGCTGTCATCGCCGATCCAAGTCAGAGCTCATCGAAGCTGCCTCCTCTGCTGTCATCGCCGATCCGAGTCTCCAACCCAAAGCCAATCATTTATCAAATCAATCCGCAAAATGAAAATGATGAAAAAAATTAATGGAAGTCATTTGGTTCAAAAAGAAATAATAAAAAAAGATTTAAAAAAATTTTTGCCAAAAATACCGAAAAACGCCAACATCTAGCATCGAAGCTGCCTGCTCTGCTGTCAAGGCCGATCCAAGTCAGAGCTCATTGAAACTGCCTGCTCTGCTGTCATCGCCGATCCAAGTCAGAGCTCATCGAAGCTGCCTCCTCTGCTGTCATCGCCGATCCAAGTCAGAGCTCATCGAAGCTGCCTCCTCTGCTGTCATCGCCGATCCAAGTCAGAGCTCATCGAAGCTGCCTGCTCTGCTGTCATCGCCGATCCAAGTCAGAGCTCATCGAAGCTGCCTCCTCTGCTGTCATCGCCGATCCAAGTCAGAGCTCATCGAAGCTGCCTCCTCTGCTGTCATCGCCGATCCAAGTCAGAGCTCATCGAAGCTGCCTGCTCTGCTGTCATCGCCGATCCAAGTCAGAGCTCATCGAAGCTGCCTCCTCTGCTGCCATCGCCGATCCAAGTCAGAGCTCATCGAAGCTGCCTCCTCTGCTGTCATCGCCGATCCAAGTCAGAGCTCATCGAAGCTGCCTCCTCTGCTGTCAACGCCGATCCAAGTCAGAGCTCATCAAAGCTGCCTCCTCAGCTGTCATCGCCGATCCAAGTCAGAGCTCATCGAAGCTGCCTCCTCTGCTGTTATCGCCGATCCAAGTCAGAGCTCATCGAAGCTGCCTTGTCTGCTGTCAACGCCGATCCGAGTCTCCAACCCAATGCCAATAATTTATCAAATCAATCCGCAAAATGAAAATGATGAAAAAAATTAATGGAAGTCATTTGATTCAAAAAGAAATAATAAAAAAAGATTTAAAAAAATTTTTGCCAAAAATGCCGAAAAACGCCAACATCTAACATCGAAGCTGCCTGCTCTGCTGTCATCGCCGATCCAAGTCAGAGCTCATCGAAGCTGCCTGCTCTGCTGTCATCGCCGATCCAAGTCAGAGCTCATCGAAGCTGCCTCCTCTGCTGTCATCGCCGATCCAAGTCAGAGCTCATCGAAGCTGCCTGCTCTGCTGTCATCGCCGATCCAAGTCAGAGCTCATCGAAGCTGCCTCCTCTGCTGTCATCGCCGATCCAAGTCAGAGCTCATCGAAGCTGCCTCCTCTGCTGTCATCGCCGATCCGAGTCTCCAACCCAAAGCCAATCATTTATCAAATCAATCCGCAAAATGAAAATGATGAAAAAAATTAATGGAAGTCATTTGGTTCAAAAAGAAATAATAAAAAAAGATTTAAAAAAATTTTTGCCAAAAATACCGAAAAACGCCAACATCTAGCATCGAAGCTGCCTGCTCTGCTGTCATGGCCGATCCAAGTCAGAGCTCATTGAAACTGCCTGCTCTGCTGTCATCGCCGATCCAAGTCAGAGCTCATCGAAGCTGCCTCCTCTGCTGTCATCGCCGATCCAAGTCAGAGCTCATCGAAGCTGCCTCCTCTGCTGTCATCGCCGATCCAAGTCAGAGCTCATCGAAGCTGCCTGCTCTGCTGTCATCGCCGATCCAAGTCAGAGCTCATCGAAGCTGCCTCCTCTGCTGTCATCGCCGATCCAAGTCAGAGCTCATCGAAGCTGCCTCCTCTGCTGTCATCGCCGATCCAAGTCAGAGCTCATCGAAGCTGCCTGCTCTGCTGTCATCGCCGATCCAAGTCAGAGCTCATCGAAGCTGCCTCCTCTGCTGCCATCGCCGATCCAAGTCAGAGCTCATCGAAGCTGCCTCCTCTGCTGTCATCGCCGATCCAAGTCAGAGCTCATCGAAGCTGCCTCCTCTGCTGTCTTCGCCGATCCAAGTCAGAGCTCATCGAAGCTGCCTCCTCTGCTGTTATCGCCGATCCAAGTCAGAGCTCATCGAAGCTGCCTTGTCTGCTGTCAACGCCGATCCGAGTCTCCAACCCAATGCCAATAATTTATCAAATCAATCCGCAAAATGAAAATGATGAAAAAAATTAATGGAAGTCATTTGGTTCAAAAAGAAATAATAAAAAAAGATTTTAAAAAAATTTTGCCAAAAATGCCGAAAAACGCCAACATCTAGCATCGAAGCTGCCTGCTCTGCTGTCATCGCCGATCCAAGTCAGAGCTCATTGAAACTGCCTGCTCTGCTGTCATCGCCGATCCAAGTCAGAGCTCATCGAAGCTGCCTCCTCTGCTGTCATCGCCGATCCAAGTCAGAGCTCATCGAAGCTGCCTCCTCTGCTGTCATCGCCGATCCAAGTCAGAGCTCATCGAAGCTGCCTCCTCTGCTGTCATCGCCGATCCAAGTCAGAGCTCATCGAAGCTGCCTCCTCTGCTGTCATCGCCGATCCGAGTCTCCAACCCAAAGCCAATCATTTATCAAATCAATCCGCAAAATGAAAATGATGAAAAAAATTAATGGAAGTCATTTGGTTCAAAAAGAAATAATAAAAAAAGATTTAAAAAAATTTTTGCCAAAAATACCGAAAAACGCCAACATCTAGCATCGAAGCTGCCTGCTCTGCTGTCATGGCCGATCCAAGTCAGAGCTCATTGAAACTGCCTGCTCTGCTGTCATCGCCGATCCAAGTCAGAGCTCATCGAAGCTGCCTCCTCTGCTGCCATCGCCGATCCAAGTCAGAGCTCATCGAAGCTGCCTCCTCTGCTGTCATCGCCGATCCAAGTCAGAGCTCATCGAAGCTGCCTCCTCTGCTGTCTTCGCCGATCCAAGTCAGAGCTCATCGAAGCTGCCTCCTCTGCTGTTATCGCCGATCCAAGTCAGAGCTCATCGAAGCTGCCTTGTCTGCTGTCAACGCCGATCCGAGTCTCCAACCCAATGCCAATAATTTATCAAATCAATCCGCAAAATGAAAATGATGAAAAAAATTAATGGAAGTCATTTGGTTCAAAAAGAAATAATAAAAAAAGATTTTAAAAAAATTTTGCCAAAAATGCCGAAAAACGCCAACATCTAGCATCGAAGCTGCCTGCTCTGCTGTCATCGCCGATCCAAGTCAGAGCTCATTGAAACTGCCTGCTCTGCTGTCATCGCCGATCCAAGTCAGAGCTCATCGAAGCTGCCTCCTCTGCTGTCATCGCCGATCCAAGTCAGAGCTCATCGAAGCTGCCTCCTCTGCTGTCATCGCCGATCCAAGTCAGAGCTCATCGAAGCTGCCTCCTCTGCTGTCATCGCCGATCCAAGTCAGAGCTCATCGAAGCTGCCTCCTCTGCTGTCATCGCCGATCCGAGTCTCCAACCCAAAGCCAATCATTTATCAAATCAATCCGCAAAATGAAAATGATGAAAAAAATTAATGGAAGTCATTTGGTTCAAAAATAAATAATAAAAAAAGATTTTAAAAAAATTTGCCAAATATGTCGAAAAACGCCAACATCTGGCAGATAAATTGCCAAGATCTGGCGTTAATCACCGTATATGGGGTATGTATATTTGGTGTGTTTTTGTATGGTAGGATGCCGCCTCTCCCTACTGAAATGACGATAAATACTATTGCAGGTATTTGTCTTGTCCGATTCCTAATTGCGACCTAGTGGTGTAATTGTAAATATTTGCAATTGCTTGGAGATTGTAGTACTTGAATAAGTTGAAGCTTCCCGGTTCATTGTATTTCGCTTCAAAACGGTTTATTTCCGGTGAAACAAAACTAGAATTACCATCTGGCACCAATTTATTTAGGTATATTGTAAAGGGTGAAAATCTCTTGCAAAACAATTCGGCTTTTTGCGAGATTTTCTACAAATGTATTATGACGCCTTTCTAAAACATTTTAGGCTATTTGAGATCACGGACATTTTCAAGGCAGCCGAGATGCAGAGGAGGCAGCTTCGATGAGCTCAGACGCGCTTACTTTTATTCCAGATCGATTTATTATTTGATCTTGGTCATTACAAGAACAGTTGATCAAAGTTGATCAGTTTGCACGATAGAATTGAAGCTCAAGTTTTTCTGAACTTATCTGAAAAGCTCTGCTTCGTAAACGGGGTAAATCTAACAGCTAAAAGGCAAACTCCTAGTCGGATAATATTCTTGGGCACAACACTGATTGCAGAAAACGATACTAAACAAAAGTATTGGATGTCAAGATTTTGAAGGGGGAGAAGTTAATTTTAACTCTTCTTTTACTTTGCTCATTCACAATTTCTTTGCTTCGAAATCTTAATTTTACCCCAAATAGTTTACAACCTTGAAAAAGTTTTTCATTAAAATTTTCCTCTTGTTTTTCATTTCCTTTTCATCTCTTGTTTGCTGCTTCCCTTCTTTTACTTTTTTTCGGTCAAATATTGATTGATTGTTTTCAACCCAATTTCCAGACTTTATTTCATTCTTATGATTCATATGATTCTTATGCGATAACAACATTCCTTTACTTATTGACTTTAAACTTTTTATTCAAAGGGCCTTGAGAAAATGGCCAGCGATGAACATCGCGAAGGCGAGCTGCTGCAAAGCGAGACGAGGTTAAGGAAGGTCAGGGAGATTCATACGAGGTTAGGCCCTTTTACTAATGGACGGGTGGGCGGAGTCTAACCAGGCTGACGAGGAAGGCGCCCGTGCGCCCGATTCCTCCGCGGCAGTGGACGAGCGTGCACTTGTTGTCGTACGTGGCGTACTTGAACACTTGTTCGGTGAAGTCCTGAATGGTGAGTTTGATTACTATTAAGAAATCAGGCCTCAAAATCAGGTGTGGACGGGTGGGCGGAGCCAAAACTAACGATGATGTCGCAGCGCTCGGTCGGCACGTCGTGGTCCTCACAATCGAAGTATTGGAAGTGCTCGATGAAGTGCACTTTCGCTGAAGAAAAAAAAAAGGTATTTGACCAGGGTTAGGAAACTGAAAGTGTGGACTGAGTGCGAAGGAAGAGGTGATTGCGAAGAACCGAAGTGAAATGGAAGAGAGAGAAGGCCCCTGGGCCAGGGATTCATGTGATCTACTTTCGTTGGCCCCTCAGAAGTTATGTCTGCCTCTGCGATCCCCTCTCAAGCTGTCTCGCCCCTTGGCTCGTTCGCCTCTCTCTTCCAGACTCGCAAACGCCACGCCCTCGGCTCGCCTTCCTCTTCTGAGGCCAACGACGCCGACCAGCTCATCGGCGCCAAGATTAACTCTCTCGTGGAAAAGCTCAACGCTCTCTATGTCACGGTCAGCCAGCAACAGCAGCAGATCGATGCCCTCACCATCGAGCTCGCCTCCAAGGATGCCAGGCTTGCCTATCTCGAAGCCTCCTCCTCTCTCGTTCCCCTTCGTGACCCTGACTGTTCCATGAATTCCCCTACCACCCACCCTGCCCCATCCATCCCTTCGGCTCAAACCGATTGGAACTTTAATGCTGAGACCCCTGATGAAGTTGCTGATCGTTCTGAGCGCAGACGCTCCTTTGTCCTGACTGGATCGACTATTCCTCATGGCTCTCCCTCTTCTCGTGCTATTTGGGTTATTGATGCCACTATTCGCCTCCTCGATTCTATTGGCGTTTCTGCCGTCCCTGTTTCCGCCTATATTCTCGGCTCTCGCAGCAACTACTCAATTGTCAAGGTTGTTATGCCCACCTCTGTTCTTCAGCAAGAGGCCATCCGCAAGTCATCCCGCCTCAGGCGCACCACTGACTTCTACCAGTGCCACCTTCGCCCTTCCCTCACTTTTGCCCAGCGTGGCCTCGTTCCCACTCCCCGTATCAACCCCGATATCTCACCCTACTTCACCTCTCCTGACCAGCGCCCCGCTGCCAAGCCCGCCGTCGCCACCCATCCTCCTCCCACCGCCACCAACACTATTCCCCTCCCTCTCTCTCAGCCTTTCCTCTCCTCACGCCGCCGTTTCTCTCACGCTCGCACCTCTCTTCGTCTCCCTCTCTCCCAATCTCACACCTTCACCCCCTACCAACATTCCCACCGCTACCCTCTCCCTCCTCATCCTATTACTCCAAACTTCTCCCACTACAACCGCTTTACCCCTCTTTACTCCCCTTTCCCCCAACCCCAGCCGCTCTTCCATTATTGAATGATCTCTCTCGCAGGCATCCTATTTCCTCTTCAACCGCTGCTTCTCTGCTCTCCCTTTATTCTTTCAACTCCCGCTCAATTCTTAATAAGACTACGGAACTTTCTATCGCTTTGTCCAACTCCTTTTCCATTATCTGCATTACCGAGACCTGGCTTTCCTACAAAGTGCCTGATAGTTTTCTTCTTTCTGGAAATCCTTCCTACATAGTTCTACGCCAAGATAGAGTTCGCAGAAAAGGAGGCGGCGTTGCCATTCTTATCCACTCCACCTTATCTTCCAAGGTTGTATCTTCTCTTTCCATCAAAGATTCTTTCGAGCTGATAGCTGCAGATCTTTCTATTGATACCCACACAATTCGCATTATTGTAGTTTACCGCGCACCCTCATGTCTAGCCGGGCCTAATTCCGATCTCATTAAGAATCTTCGCGATCTCTCTACATGTCTTCACCCATCCATTATCTCCGGTGATTTAATTTCCCTGATCTTTCTTGGAATTCTTCACTCCCTCCAACCATTTCTTCTCAGTCCAAACTCTTCTACGACTTCACCCTCTCCTGTCAGCTCGTCCAGCTTACCCCAGCACCTACTTGCAACAACCACTTTTTAGATCTTTTACTATGCAACACCCCCGGTCTTGTTACCAACACGAGTGTCTCCCCTCCTTTCTCCTCTTCTGACCACTCCGCTATTAACGCTGATATTTCTCTTTCCTGTGCTCGCCCCACTTTTACTTATATTAAAGATTATTCTAATGCTGATTATGTTTCCGCCAACAGATTTCTTCTTGATATAGGCTTCCCTTCCCCTCATTTCACCACCACAGATGTTGAATCCATGTACCACCAACTCTCCTCTGCCATTCACATTGCTGATTCTCTTTTTGTACCGTATAAGCGTGTCAGCCCCATGGCTCTCGCCTCCCAGATCATATTTTACGACTCCAAATTAAACGTTTCTCCCTATGGCAACTATCAGTTTCAAAACCCTCCCAGAAGACTAAGGACGATTTTTCTAGGGCAAACTCCCTTTACATCAAGGCTGTAGATAAGTATTCCCGTAACGTTGAGAAACACATTATCCTTTCTAAGAACATGTCCCTTTTTTATCGCTTTATTAGAAATCGCACATCAGTTAAACCGCGTGGGGTTGATACCCTTGCTCGTCCCCCTCTTCCAGACTGTTTCTCTGACACCGACAAGGCCGAGCTTTTAGCTTCAACTTTTGCACAATCCTTTACCGCCGACGACGGCATCCTCCCCACTATCACCACTCCCCCTCCTTCCCATTCTCCATCTTTCCTGCTTGTATTTGCTAGGCATGATATACTCCGTCTTATAGAATCCTGGCCGAATTCAAACTCCAGAACCCCTGATAACTTTAATATAAGTTTCATTAAGAGAATAGGTATTCCAATCAGCGAATCCTTAGAATATATTTTTAATTATTCTTACAATACTGGTACTATCCCGTCTATTTGGAAACGCTCTGTCATTGTTCCTATCAAAAAGAAACCCCCCTTCTTCGATCCCTCCAACTATCGTCCCATTTCGATTACATGCATGTTCTCCCGTTTATTTGAGAAGCTTCTTTGTCGTAAGCTCTTAAACTGGTGTGAGGAGTCCAACCTCATCCCCGATGAGCAATATGGCTTTCGCCGTCGCCGATCCATTGAATTTCAACTTCTTGATTGTCTTGAGCATTGGACCAGTTCCCTCCACAATGGCTTATCCACTGACGTAGTCTATTTCGATCATTCTAAGGCTTTTGACCGTGTTAGCCACCCAAAGCTTATTCACAAACTTAAACACTTTTCCCTTCCCTCCAAAGTAGTTAGTTGGATTTCTGAATTTCTTTCCGGTCGAACATTTGTTGTACGTGTAGGAAGTTCTCTCTCCTCTCCTCGCCCAGTTCTTAGCGGTATCCCCCAGGGAACTGTTATAGGTCCCCTCTTGTTCACGCTCTATACAGCTGATCTCCCCCAAGTTGTTTCCCCACACCTCTGCATCGCTCGTTGTTTCGCTGACGATTTGAAAATTTTTAAGTCTTTTAGTAACAAACAGTCCCGATCTCCTTTGCAACTTGCAATTAATTCTGTTGATAATTGGGCCAAAACTTGGCAGCTCCCCCTTGCCGTTGATAAATGTGCTGTTCTCCATATTGGTAAGCCCGATCCTTCTCTTTCCTACATCCTCGATGGACGTCCTCTCCCAGTTGTCGACTCTATTCGCGATCTTGGCATTCTTATTGACTCTAAGCTTACTTTCTCTCCCCACTGCTCTCTTATTGCCAATAAGGCTCTCTCTAAAGCATATCCCATCTTTCGGGCCCTTCGCACTCGCAATAAGGATATTCTTATCTCAGCATACACCATTTACATCCGCTCTGTTCTCGAAAATTGCACCTCCGTCTATTCCCCCCGCCTTCTCAAAGATATTCGCGCTCTTGAAAAGGTCCAAAATTATGTAACTCGGCTTATTTATCGCCGCTGTCTCTCTTATTCCTCAACCTCAATCCTCCCTCCCAGCGAGGAACGCAATCTATCGCTTGGCCTCCCCTCCCTCCGTTCGCGGCGCGAGGATAAGGACTTTACGCTCACCCGTCGCCTCATTTTTGGCCACCGTAAGATATCTTCCCGGTCCCCTCACCACTTCCATCTTCGCAATTCTCGCACTCGTGGCTTATCCTTTCATTTGTTTTATCCCTTGTCTAGGTCCAACATACGCCTCCATTCCTTTTTTATCAGGTCCGCTAAATTATTTAACTCCATTGCTAGAACTTGCTCCATCCCCAATCAGCTATCTTCCCCCAATATTCTCCCTCGCCCTTAGGTAATACCATATTATGTTACTCATGTTATCTTGCATTCACTTCTCATTTTCTTCTCATAATAATTCATGCTATACTGTTTTTACCACGTGCTGACTTATTCATGCCGTAAATAAAGTAAGTAAGGGAACGAGGGAAAGTGAGAGGGAGGAGATGAGAGGGACATTGAGAAAGAGGAGAGGGGAAAGTAAATAGTTTGAAGCCAGTAGGGATTCAAGAAAAGTATCCTGACAAAGTCTAAAATCAGTAGTAAACAAAAAAATTTCCTGACCAACAAGCCATATTCATGAACCTCAATCTCCCTGCAAACTCAGGCATTCTTTCTAAGATTTCATATTTGTTGTCAGGGGATCTAAAAGTATATCGTTGCATAGTCTGAAACCAGTAGTTACACATGGGTCGTCAGGAGATCTAGAAGAGTATCCTTGCATAGTTTTAAGCCAGTAGTGAATATATAAAAGTATCCTTGCAAAGTCTGAAACCAGTAAAGGAAAAAAAATTTTGATCGGCCATTAAAGGAGGTCCGAGGCGAATAAATAGTGTCTTGTTTTTTTCGCCCTATTTGGTCGGGTTGAGCTAGAAACTTCGATTGAAAGTGTCCCGTAGTCACAAAAACCTTCATGCCCTGAGGAAATATACACTTTTTTCTACTTTGAAATCCCAAATATTTTATTTTCCCTCCATTTTCAAAAATTTTGACAGAGCAACATTGTGGCCGCTGGGGCCAACCTTGTCATGCCCATGAATTGCATACATATGATGTGCGCAACCAACATTGGCCGGGTTTTTCTTAACACGTAGGCTCACCTGGCAGTGGTGCAAACCACAAGTTTCTGGGGAGAGAGGCAAGGGGCACTAGCACCATTTCTGTTGATTCTTTATTCCGTACTTTTTATCATTCCGTCCAAATCCGTCAGGGACTTCGTGGTAGGAGTTTTTCCCTTATGGCCTCCTTTAAGCTCTATTTACGACCCTCAATCTCCCTGAATACTCAGGGTTTTTTTCTAAGATTACAAATGTATCGCTAGCGAATATAGAGGAGTATCCTTGTATAGTTTAAAAATAGTTTGTTGTAAAATTTGGACATGGCCAACAAGCTATATTCAATAGATGATCTTATCGTTTATATTTAATTTCTACAAAATTTTGGGGTGGTGTTCTTCCTATACACACTATGTATACAGCAATTTTGCACTTTTTTCAAACTGCTCGAGCTCGACAAATGTGTCAAACCAGCAGGACATAACACAAAACATTTATAGAGGTGTTTGTTTGGGAGTGGCTATTCGGGGAAAAGAAGAGGAATGGCGAGGCCAGCGAGAAGGAGAAGCACCATTCGCATAGGACTACCGAGGAAGATCGCGTTGTAAGTGCCGGATGTCGTCGTCATTGTCTATTCGTTTTGAGAACCAAATTAGTTCATTAAATTTAGCAAAATAGTAATTAAGTAATTTGTCTATTGTACGATCTGACGTTGAGATTGGCCGTGTTGGTGGGCGAAGGGGTTGTAGTTTGCGATTTCTTATACATCTCGACCGCCTCTTCATTGGCAATTTCTACCTTGACAGCAAAGAGCATCTCACCGCCCTCTTTCTCCCACTTCGCCTTCCGATTTGAGTTCATCGCCTATAACAAGAAGCTTAGCTTACTCTTTTTTGTTAAATTTCATTTGTCATATAAGTGATAATGTTGTCAAAGAAGTTTGTTTCTACCTCTTCGAGTGCGTTGCAAGCGCGGCCGACTTCGCTCTGGCAGAAACACTCGAAAATTGGGTTCAAGATGTCGAAAAGCTCAACCTGTAATTAAATTTAAAACACATAAATATGTATATTATATATATATATACATACATATATTATTATAACATATTATAATTTTTTTTATAATATTTAAGAAAATTGTTATTTAACCACCTTCTGACAACGGTTGTTGAGTGTCTCGTCGGGGAGTTTCTCCACGCAGCCAAAGTCGCTTTGTTTTGTAGGCTGGAGGCTGGCCGGGTCGTAGAAGATCAGGGAATGGCAAAAGGAGGAACCATTGCAGGCCACGGCTGGACTGACACCCTCCAGGCAGCGGTGCTGGAAATGAAAAGAGATATATTTTTAAAGATAATTATTATTCGATTATGAAAAGCTAAATAAATATTTTTTCAGAAGTCTTTATGAACATGTTATATTGTTAAGTCAAAATCCGACATTCGGATCGGCCGTCGTTGTGGGTGGAGCGGGAGTAGTTTGCGCCTCCTCGACTTCCGTTAGCAGCTTGAGGCTCATGTGATACCAATTGTCCTTCCGATGCGCATTGATAGCCTGCAAACTATCAATACAGAACTCTTTTCAATCAGAATGCTGTTTTTGTTTGTCGCTAAGTTCAGTTATTAAACTAATAAATACTAATTAATGACAGTAAATATCGTGTTACTTGCAAAGTCATTCCTGACCTCATTCAAGTTGTTGCAAGAGTATCCAATCTTGCTAGAGCAGAAGCACTCGAACACCGGGGCTAAAGAAGGTGAAAGGCTCTACCTGAAGATATTTTCTTTGCATTTCCTATTTTCGTTCAAGATTTAGAAATATTTTTTGAATTGAATTTTTGTTTATTAAAAGATAATAAATACAATAATAAAAACAACCTTGCGACATCCGTCCCCAAGATCTTTCGCTGGCAGCTTCTCCACACAGCCGAATCCAGTGTGATTGTTCTGGTAGCGGCTGGCCGGATCGAAGAAGATCTTGGAGTGGCAGAAGAAGGAAGACGAGCAGACTATGGCAGAGGAGCTGTTGAGGCAGTAGCGCTGCAGTCGTGAATTTTTATTTATTTTTTATTTTTTGCAATATAACTGTTTTACGGTCTATATTTCAACTATTCATTTAATATTTTCTTATTTTTTCTGTTTAGCCGTTGTTTTTGGAATAGTCAAGGCTTGATATTCTTAAGGATAGAAAAGCTGGTGTTGGTAATTTGTTCTGTTTCGACCCCTGAGAGAGAAGGGGTCTATAAAGATGTCATCGTAAGCGACAGAGTGAACGAGTGACTGTAAAAGCCAACATAAATTAGCTTATATCTGCTTATCAGCTGACATTTGGATCGGGCGTCGTAATTTGTGACTCCTTATACTTCTCGACTGCCTCTTGCTTAATAAATTCTAACAACATCATCATGCCCTCGCTCTCCCACTTTGCCTTCCGCTCAGAGTTCGTCGCCTCAAACAAGAAACATCTTATTCTCTTTTTAACAACACTTAATTTGGAAGAATAGAAGATTTTCGACACTTCTTTCAGATCGTTGCAGGCGCGGCCCTTAACGCTTTTGCAGAAGCACTCGAAGAGCGGGTCGGAGCTGTTGAAAAGCACGACCTGAAAAAAAAACCAATTTTGTTTCATATTTTTTGTGTTTTTGGTTTTGTAAATTGTTTAATAAAAAAAGAAATAAAAGACGTTTAAGAGCTTCCAATTCCAATCAAGTACGAAGAAACCTTGCCACAGCCGTCCTCGAGACCCTCTCCTGGTAGCTCTTCCACAAAGCCAAGGCCAGTTCCGTTAGCAATGTTGCGATGGATCGGATCGAGGAGAATCTTGGACTTTCAGAAGGAGGCAGCAGGGCAGGGCTTCTTGTCAGCGCCGACGAGGCAGTAGAGCTGAAACCAGGAAGGAAATCGGTTAGCCGATAAGGGTTTTTCTTGGAAAAGTCAAAATCGCTTCAGGAATCAATTCTCCCTCAGAAAACAGGGATCAGTGCTGACGTTCGAGTCGGGCGTAGTTGTGGGCGGAGTAGTCGTGGAGTGCGCCGCTTTGTACATCTCCACTGCGATCGCCTTGAGGTTAAACTGGAAAATGGATTACCGTAAGAAATATTATAAATATGTCCTAAATACAAAATCAACAGCAATACAAATCACAGATGAATACCCTAATGTCTGCTATGTCAGAGCAGCTTGCGTTGATTCGGCTGTCGCAGAAGCAGTCGTACCTGAAAGCAGATTACACTTAAATAGCATGTGTTAGAGACAAATTGGATTGTTATCCACATTGCGCAGGGTCGGCTCGAGGAAGATCTTGGAGTTGCAGAAGGAGGCAGCAGGACAGGGCTTCTTGTCAGCGCCGTCAAGGCAGTAGTGCTGAAATCAGTTTAAATGGGATGGGAATCGATTACCCGATAAGGGTTTTTCTTGAAAAAGGCAAAATCGCTTTAGGAAGCAATAGTCCCTCAAATGAGAGGAATTAGTGCTGACGTTCGGATCGGGCGTGGTCGTTGGCGGAGGGGCCGTAGAGTGCGCCGCTTTGTACATCTCCACTGCGATCGCCTTGAGGTTGATCTAGAAAATAGATTATATTTAGAAATATTATAAATATGTCCTAAATACAAAATCTACAACAATATGAATCACAGATGAATACCCTAATGTCTGCTATGTCAGAGCAGCTTGCGTTGATTCGGCTGTCGCAGAAGCAGTCGTACCTGAAAGCAGATTACACTTAAATAGCATGTGTTAGAGACAAATTGGATTGACGGAAAACAAAACTTCTTCATGAAACAAGATCATCAAGAATGATAAACGAAGGTGACGTACTTCAGAGGATTCCTTGTCGGTTCGCAGCCGTACTTCTTGGCCGATACGCATGGAATAACCCGTTTGGCTTTATGACCACCAGTTCCGTTCTTGTAGACCATCGTCCGTGTCAATTCGACCTCCAGCATGCAATACGGCTTCTCAGGAGTACAGTGGTCCTCCTCGTCCAATTGATTACGGCATTTGGTGGGAGCTGGCTGCAATGAATTTTGTTTTATTCTCGATCCGATCATATTAATATATTTCATTTTACATTTGCATTTACAACTTTATCAAATGGCAGACAGGAGTAGTCAGTGTCGTTGTAGTTATCCATCCATTCTTTTATCCCAACCTTATCATTCGCATCTTCCGCCTTCGCCAGTCCGCTTAGCAGGAGGAGAGGAAGTGAAAGAAGCAGAAGAGTGAAGAGGAGACGCATTGAGGCAGATTGCACTGCAAGAAAGGATCAACTTCGTTGGAGGTCAAGCACACTGGGAAAACTTTAGGCGATATAGAAACCGTTTGTGCATTTCTTTCACTTATCGATTGTCGGTGCGTCGCCGAAAAGAATGCAAAGATATAGATAGATTAAAAAAATTTCACTTCATTTTGAGCTGATCTCAAGAATAAAAGGAAAAGGACAGTTTTAATTTTTTTTAAAGTGGAATATTGCTGCTTTGCAGTGTGGGAACATATTTATTATGTTGCGATAGACTTAAAATGGGGAAATCAAACCCTTCAAGCATGAACAATAAAGGCAAGAAAATGATGATAAAATGGTGGGCACCTATCTTCTGGCTATTAAACGATTGTTTGGAAAGAACGGGAAAAAAGGTGAATCAGTAGGAAGGAAAGCAGAAAAGGAAACGTTGACTTATGGAAATTGTGGAAGGGAAAAAGGGTCTAAGAATAAGGACAGTTTGGCTGCAAAAAGAAGAATGGAAGACAGGTGAAAGGGATAGAGAATTAGTAAATGGTCAGGAAGATAAAAAAAAGTCATGCTGAAAAAGAAAGGCGAAGGACGGGAGAGAAAAGCAGAAGCTTTAACAGCAAAAGTCTAAGGGAAAGGGAGAGTGAGCAAGATAAAGGGAAAGGGTCGATAGAAAAAAGGGAGGAGGGGAGAAAGGGCAGGGGAAGAGAGAGTAAGAAATAAGAAAGTGACGCTTTTCGAAGGGGCGAAAGAAAAGAATGGAAAGGGAGAAGGGGAAGGTAGCGAGGCAGGGAAAGGACGCGGGGAATTACGGGAAAAGTGGGAGGGACAAGGGAGTGGAGGGGAAGGATACCTCCGCAGATTTCTTCCGGTGATCCCTCTAGGAGAACACAAGGAAGTAGACAATTAAATGGACGGATTAACCGCTTTTATACTGCACGGGATGCACTTTCAAAGCGCAGTTGTCGTATTAAACAAGAAAAGTTCAATATTTCGAACTTAATGGATTTCAAATGAGGGTCTGAACTTCCACGTAGTGACCTTTTTATTGTGTAAATTTTCAGAACTCTTGACATGTCAAATCCCTTCGAAATCACACATTCTCGTCATTCTTTCAATGCAAACTCGGCAGCCTGCCTTTTCCGTCTTTTTTTTTTACAGTGCATTGATATAGAAAAAGTAATCAAATTGAAGGCTTATACAAGCAATTGTGATTTTTTTTATTTCTGCCATTTTAATGGCTATTTCAATGAAGTGAGAAAAACAGTGGGAAGAAAGCCGACCGATTTCGCAATTCAAGAATGGCGATAACGTTTCCAAGATTGCAAACCAGAAATTTAAAATGTTGCATCTGAAGAGTTTAATAAAAAAAAATTTTTTGACGGCAAAATAAAAAGAAAAATTTTCAAAGCATTATTTTCTTGCAAATTTTACCAAATTTGCACATGAAATCTTCAAAATACATTGAAATGTCACATCTTTGTTTGTGGGAAGATTGCTGATAAGCTGAAAGTCTAACAAAAATTTGTAACTGCGAGTGTTTAAAAAAGACTGAAAAATAAACTCAAAAAGGCCTAGACGGTTTGGCTCCTGTTTGGCAATTTTAAGGAAAGAAAGAGTGGCTTTACTTTCCAGCAAAATTAGACGATGAAACATACGAAAATTACAAAAAAAGGTTTCGCAACAGTCAGAGCAAAAATTATTATTTGATCAATTGAATCCCATATATTAATTTTTTTAAATATGAAAACCGACCGAGTTTTCACCAGAAGAATTATGAAAATGTTTCCAAAGGGGGAAAACTATCCCTCGGGATCAGGAAAGACCAATAAAATTTGCAAAGTAAAAAGATCACAACGTGGTTTCTGGGAACAATCTTATTACAGTTAAACAAAACAAGAATAACCGTATGGGACCAATATATGAATTTTACAAGCGAAAAACGCTGATATTCCTAAAAAAAGGAACAAAAGGTTGGAGCAAAACAATAAAACCCAAATGTTTTTGCAACTGAAATCTTGAAAGTTTCTTTATTACTTTATCTGGTTGCGCTAAAAAATCAAGAGATACAACAACATCGAACAGGAGTTAAGTTCATTTTTATTCGATTTTGGATCCATGGATAGAAAAAAAAACAGTGGGAAAGAAAACGACCGACGTTGCCAGTGGAAGAATGGGAAGAATGAAGAGAATACGTGATTTCCAAAACTCCAAAGGAGAAGTTTTAAATGTGGCATCTGATGAGTTTGCTTAATAAAACGAAAAAATTTGGAAAGCTTTATAAAAAGCTAAATTTGCAAAACAAAATAGAAGCAAAATTTTTAGCCAAAATTTGAAAAATAAAATTATGAAGACAAAAATTTGCAAAATTAATTCTTATTTGATCAATTTATTCACATATATTTAACTTTAAAAAAAAATTAAACCCGACCGAGTTTTCAGCAGAAGAATGGTAAAAATACTTCCGAAACGAGAACTATCACACGAGAGAGAGAAAGATCAATTAACAGGAGTTACGTTCAATTTTATTATGATTTTGGATTAATGAATAACGAAAGAACAATGGGCAAGAAGCCGACCGACGTCGCAGTTGAAGTATGGCAAGAATACTTGATTCCAAGACTAGAAGAGAAGTTTAAATGTGGCATCTGAATAGTTTAATTAAAGGCAAAATTGGTTAGAGAAAATATAAAAAAATTACAAAATTTGCAAAGCATAATTTGAACGCAAAATTTATAAAATAAAATTTGCACATAATATGAGCAAAATAAAAACATCACAACTGAAAATTCTAAGCCCAATTTGTAGCTGAGAACAACCACGAAAAATGTTATATTTTGCAAGACAACGAAGTTGTTGAAGTGCCCACTGAGCGCGGCGGTATCCTCGTTAGTAGATGTTTTGGCTCCGCCTACCCGTCCAAAAACGGATTTCAACGCCTGATTTCTTTATCTTAATCCTGCTCACCATTCAGGACTTCACCGAACAAGAGTTCAAGTACGCCACGTACGAGAACAAGTGCACGCTCGTCCACTGCCGCGGAGGAATCGGGCACACGGGCGCCTTCCTGGTCTGCCTGGTTAGGCTCCGCCCACCCGTCCATTAGTAAGCCTCTCCTAAATCGCCTTCACTTTCAGACCATACTGAGACGTGTCTTCGACGGCAAGCAGCTTACGACTGAGGAAGTCTTCGGGATTGCGAAATCCATCCGCCTTCGCCGCTGCAGAGGTATTCAGGAACCGGCTGTAAGAGGATCTCGTCTTGTTCAACCTCGTCACAACTTCGCCTTAATCTACCGTGACCTTTTTTAACCTAATCTCGCTTTGCAGCAGCTTGCCTTTGCCCTCTACATCGCTGCCTACACGCTGATCCAGCAAGCGGACCTTCCGCCAGAGAAGCTCGACCTCATCAAGGCCTTCTGCGTGCAGTGCAACACCGCCATCACGTACGTTCTTGCTAGAGCTACGGACTTAGATATCGATTGATTTTTTTTCTCAAGTCAAGCAAAAGAACAAGGAAGACCAGGAAAAGGCTGAAAAGGCAAAGGCAGAGCCGCCAAAATAGGCTGGCAAGACGACTGCCTGGGCCCCATGACACACCCTATGACCCCTCTCCATCTATAATCTTGACACCTCCCCTGAACACCTCCCCTGAACACCTCCACTGAACACCTCCCCTGAACACCTCATTTGAACACCTCCCCTGAACACCTCCTTTGAACACCTTCATACTGACCCTCTGAATAAAGAAGATAAAGGACAAATTAAAAGAATGTTGTTATCACATGAGCATCAAGTGAAGTCTGGAAATTTGTGGGAAAATAGTCAATTAATCTTTGAATTGGAAGATTTGAGACAAAGGAATTGTAAAGTACGAGCAAAGTAAAAGAATAGATAAAATTACACTTATCCCATTCAAAATCTTGACATCCAATACTTTTGTTTAGCCTCGTTTTCTGCAATCAGTGTTGTGCCCAATTGTCTTATCCGACTTGGAGTTTGCCTTTTAGCTGTAAGCTGTATCTTTTCAGATAAATTCAAAACAAAAACCAGAGCTTCAATTCAATCGTGCAAACTGATCAACTTTCATCTACTGTTCTTGCAATGACAAAAGATCAAGAATAAATAGATCTGGCATCAGAAAACGAGTCAGAGCTCATCGACGCTGCCTCCTCTGCTGTCATCGCCGATCCAAGTCAGAGCTCATCGAAGCTGCCTCCTCTGCTGTCATCGCCGATCCAAGTCAGAGCTCATCGAAGCTCCCTCCTCTGCTGTCATCGCCGATCCAAGTCAGAGCTCATCGAAGCTGCCTCCTCTGCTGTCATCGCCGATCCAAGTCAGAGCTCATCGAAGCTGCCTCCTCTGCTGTCATCGCCGATCCGAGTCTCCAACCCAAAGCCAATCATTTATCAAATCAATCCGCAAAATGAAAATGATGAAAAAAATTAATGGAAGTCATTTGGTTCAAAAATAAATAATAAAAAAAGATTTTAAAAAAATTTGCCAAATATGTCGAAAAACGCCAACATCTGGCAGATAAAGTTTGGTGTGTTTTTGTATGGTAGGATGCCGCCTCTCCCTACTGAAATGACGATAAATACTATTGCAGGTATTTGTCTTGTCCGATTCCTAATTGCGACCTAGTGGTGTAATTGTAAATATTTGCAATTGCTTGGAGATTGTAGTACTTGAATAAGTTGAAGCTTCCCGGTTCATTGTATTTCGCTTCAAAACGGTTTATTTCCGGTGAAACAAAACTAGAATTACCATCTGGCACCAATTTATTTAGGTATATTGTAAAGGGTGAAAATCTCTTGCGAAACAATTCGGCTTTTTGCGAAATTTTCTACAAATGTATTATGACGCCTTTCTAAAACATTTTAGGCTATTTGAGATCACGGACATTTTCAAGGCAGCCGAGATGCAGAGGAGGCAGCTTCGATGAGCTCAGACGCGCTTACTTTTATTCCAGATCGATTTATTATTTGATCTTGGTCATTACAAGAACAGTTGATCAAAGTTGATCAGTGGTGCTATTAATCTAGGAAGAAAACGGGGCGAAAGTTGAGCTCAACTTTTTAACAAAAAAGATTGAGGGTGAACTCTGAAAAAAGCGGATTAGTATGGAAAAGAAGAAAGATGGGCCCAACTTATTCCAAAAAGATCCCAACTTTAAAAAGCGTGCTCAGCCAAAAAGTGGTCAACATAATGGTCAACTCTTTTTCTAACAGCAAGAGTGTGGAAGACGAGAGAGGGAAAAGGAAGCTATAAATCATTGCTCCGTTTGGTCTCTCATTTTTGTGTACTCTCTCGCCGAGAAAAAAGGTTGACCTTAAAATGCCAGTGAAAATGAGACATCGCGTCTCGATGCCTCCGTTTTCGTCCATTAGTCCCAGCCTCTCACCTCGGCCTATGAGCACGCTATGGAAAACCCGCCCGACATCGGTTGCTGCCGAACCTTTGGGATCTTTGCTGCACTGAGCCGGTTTAATTACCCAAGTTTGAGGTATGCATTGGAATTCTATAAGAAAACTCGACGCGATTGTGTTGAGAGTTGAACTCATCTCTGAAAAAAGTTCCAGACAAAAAAGTCGAGCTCAGCTTTCTTTCTTCCTAGATTAATAGCACCACAATTTGCACGATAGAATTGAAGTTCAAGTTTTTCTGAACTTATCTGAAAAGCTTTGTTTCGTAAACGGGGTAAATCTAACAGCTAAAAGGCAAACTCCTAGTCGGATAATATTCTTGGGCACAACACTGATTGCAGAAAACGATACTAAACAAAAGTATTGGATGTCAAGATTTTGAAGGGGGAGAAGTTAATTTTAACTCTTCTTTTACTTTGCTCATTCACAATTTCTTTGCTCCGAACCCTTAATTTTACCCCAAATATTTTACAAGTTTGAAAAAGTTGTTCATTAAAATTTTCCTCTTTTTTTTTCATTTCCGTTTCATCTCTTGTTTGCTGCTTCCCTTCTTTTACTTTTTTTCGGTCAAATATTGATTGATTGTTTTCAACCCAATTTCCAGACTTTATTTCATTCTTATGATTCATATGATTCTTATGCGATAACATACTGCTGTCTAATCTTTTGTGCAGATCAGTGCATGTATGTATGTATGTACAGTACCGCTCAGCGGCCAGGGGTCAATGCTATAGCGGCTATAGCGGCTATAGCCAAAAGAGGCCAAGCGAAATTAAGGCCTGTAACATTTTTTTTTCAGAATTCATTGTTATTTCTGTCTTCAGGGCAAAGTTCTGCATCCATTAAGCTCAAAAACTCTACAAAACAATGCATATTCACCAAAATGGAAAATCTTGTAAATATGTGGTGCAGGAACACCACAATTAGTAGTGTGTGAATGTGTCATCGTTTCAGTGAAATTTATAAAGGCACTTGCTCGAACCGTATAACAACTTTAAATTACAGTTTCAAGCTCTATTTTGCATCCTTTTGTCTTGAGAAGATACTTCTAATGCTACAAGTGAAAAAGGTATGGCAAAAAATCTTGCAAAAAAAAATTGGAAGAAATAAGCTCAAAAGAGGAACCGAACACCGGCTCTTCCGTTCATGCACATGCTAAGCATACCAATGCTCCTTCCAGCCATAATGTTAGCCAACTCGAAACAATTTTAGGAAACATTTTGACGGCGGCTTTTAAGAGTTGTTAGAGTCCATGCCATAAAAATTCATTGCTTTCAGTAGTGTTCTGTAAGTTGCCACATTTCAATTTCGAAAACAAAGTTTCGGGTTGTCTCCTCTCCTCTCATCGGAATATTTTTTTGCGAACGAACTTTCCAGATTTGAATTCCAAACGATCAGAAAAACGTTTTGGGGTTAGAACCTGTGACTTGCAAAATCGCAGGCTAGCGCTTAACCCACTGCGCTACACCAATCATGTCTGTTCGACCAAGCAAAACCTTGAAAGTGGTTCTCTGTGTTACGTCTTGATTTGCCCTCTCTTTGCTTCGCTTTGAACAATCCTTCGATCTTGACTCTCCTTAATTTTTCCTAGGCAACTTTTCGCCCCAGTAGGGATTCGAACCTGCGACGCTCAAAAGTTCAAAAGCTGGAGCGCAACTTACTGCGTTCCGCAGGCCACATCAGAGGCCTAAAGCCAGGCGTTGACTGTCCCTTTGTTTCCGCTTTGAGCAATCCCCTTTGAGCTTTAATTGGCATCAGTGCGATTGCAGCGACGCTATCTGGATTTCGGCCTGGACACTTTGTACTGGCTTTCAATGGTTTACTTATAAGTAATACCTAAGGGTAACGTAACTTTTTGCTCTGTGGACTCGAAGTTGCTCTAAATTCGTGGCCGCAGAGCCCGCACATGGCCTGCGTAGCGCAGTAGGATGCGCGTTAACGTGCTGTTTTGAGCGTCGCAGGTACGAATCATAACCGGGACAATGTTTTGACTAGGAAAAATAAGGAGAATCAAAATAAGAGCTCAAAGAGGAGGCGAAGCAATTCAAAGCGAAGAAAAGGGAGAATAAATCGAGAGAGAGAGAGAGAGAGAGAGAGAGAGAGTAAATTTTCGAAGTAGGTGGCTCACCCACTGCTAAAGTTTGGCTTGGGAGGCGAACGGATATGATAGGTGTGGCGCAGTGGGTTAAGCGCCAGCCTGCGATTTTGCAAGTCACAGGTTCTAACCCCAATCGCAGCAAACGTTTTTCTGATCGTTTGGAATTCAAATCTGGAAAGTTCGTTCGTAAAAAAATATTCCGATGAGAGGAGATGAGACAACCCGAAACTTTGTTTTCGAAATTGAAATGTGGCAACTTACAGAACACTACTGAAAGCAATGAATTTTTATGGCATGGACTCTAACAACTCTTAAAAGCCGCCGTCAAAATGTTTCCTAAAATTGTTTCGAGTTGGCAATCATTATGGCTGGATGGAGCATTGGTATGCTTAGCATGTGAATGAACGGAAGAGCCGGTGTTCGGTTCCTCTTTTGAGCTTATTTCTTCCAATTTTTTTTTTGCAAGATTTTTTGCCATACCTTTTTCACTTGTAGCATTAGAAGTATCTTCTCAAGACAAAAGGATGCAAAATAGAGCTTGAAACTGTAATTTAAAGTTGTTATACGGTTCGAGCAAGTGCCTTTATAAATTTCACTGAAACGATGACACATTCTCACACTACTAATTGTGGTGTTCCTGCACCACATATTTACAAGATTTTCCATTTTGGTGAATATGCATTGTTTTGTAGAGTTTTTGAGCTTAATGGATGCAGAACATTGCCCTGAAGACAGAAATAACAATGAATTCTGAAAACAAAAATGTTACAGGCCTTAATTTCGCTTGGCCTCTTTTGGCTATAGCCGCTGTAGCATTGACCCCTGGCCGCTGAGCGGTACTGTACATCTCTCACACTTGCTTCTAGCATCTTCTCTTTCTCATCTCTTGTGCAGTTCAGTGTTTGAATGTATGTACATGACTCATACTTGCTTCTAGAATCTTTTCTTTGTTCGAATGATCTCGTGCATCTATTTATATGAATCGCAGTTTGTTCAAGAATATATTTCGTCATATTTGACAATCGTTTTGATGAGTCATATTGATTCTAGATCTTTCGATATTCTATTTCCCTTGCTTTCCTCTCACTGTCGGCAATTGTAGTTACGAAATCCTAGTGAGTATACATGTAAGCTAATCGCCTCCCGATAGCCAGATCATTGTCTTCATCAACTCTTGTAATTGTTATTTACTTATCATTAAATTCAAGTAGAGCATTCTACCACTTACAATTAACGCATATTACCGGATTTGTTTGGCTACCAACCCAAACAAGCTCATTGTCAGACCGTTGCCAGATCAATTTATTCTTGATCTTGGTCATTACAAGATCAGCAGAACAAAGTTGATCAGTGGTGCTATTAATCTAGGAAGAAAACGGGGCGAAAGTTGAGCTCAACTTTTTAACAAATATTCTTAGACCCTTTTTCCCTTCCACAATTTCCATAAGTCAACGTTTCCTTTTCTGCTTTCCTTCCTACTGATTCACCTTTTTTCCCGTTCTTTCCAAACAATCGTTTAATAGCCAGAAGATAGGTGCCCACCATTTTATCATCATTTTCTTGCCTTTATTGTTCATGCTTGAAGGGTTTGATTTCCCCATTTTAAGTCTATCGCAACATAATAAATATGTTCCCACACTGCAAAGCAGCAATATTCCACTTTAAAAAAAATTAAAACTGTCCTTTTCCTTTTATTCTTGAGATCAGCTCAAAATGAAGTGTAATTTTTTTAATCTATCTATATCTTTGCATTCTTTTCGGCGACGCACCGACAATCGATAAGTGAAAGAAATGCACAAACGGTTTCTATATCGCCTAAAGTTTTCCCAGTGTGCTTGACCTCCAACGAAGTTGATCCTTTCTTGCAGTGCAATCTGCCTCAATGCGTCTCCTCTTCACTCTTCTGCTTCTTTCACTTCCTCTCCTCCTGCTAAGCGGACTGGCGAAGGCGGAAGATGCGAATGATAAGGTTGGGATAAAAGAATGGATGGGATAACTACAACGACACTGACTACTCCTGTCTGCCATTTGATAAAGTTGTAAATGCAAATGTAAAATGAAATATATTAATATGATCGGATCGAGAATAAAACAAAATTCATTGCAGCCAGCTCCCACCAAATGCCGTAATCAATTGGACGAGGAGGACCACTGTACTCCTGAGAAGCCGTATTGCATGCTGGAGGTCGAATTGACACGGACGATGGTCTAGAAGAACGGAACTGGTGGTCATAAAGCCAAACGGGTTATTCCATGCGTATCGGCCAAGAAGTACGGCTGCGAACCGACAAGGAATCCTCTGAAGTACGTCACCTTCGTTTATCATTCTTGATGATCTTGTTTCATGAAGAAGTTTTGTTTTCCGTCAATCCAATTTGTCTCTAACACATGCTATTTAAGTGTAATCTGCTTTCAGGTACGACTGCTTCTGCGACAGCCGAATCAACGCAAGCTGCTCTGACATAGCAGACATTAGGGTATTCATCTGTGATTCTTATTGTTGTAGATTTTGTATTTAGGACATATTTATAATATTTCTAAATATAATCTATTTTCTAGATCAACTTCAAGGCGATCGCAGTGGAGATGTACAAAGCGGCGCACTCTACGGCCCCTCCGCCAACGACCACGCCCGATCCGAACGTCAGCACTAATTCCTCTCATTTGAGGGACTATTGCTTCCTAAAGCGATTTTGCCTTTTTCAAGAAAAACCCTTATCGGGTAATCGATTCCCATCCCATTTAAACTGATTTCAGCACTACTGCCTTGACGGCGCTGACAAGAAGCCCTGTCCTGCTGCCTCCTTCTGCAACTCCAAGATCTTCCTCGAGCCGACCCTGCGCAATGTGGATAACGGAACCGGCCTAGGCTATGTGGAGAAGCTGCCAGGAGAGGGTCTCGAGGACGGCTGTCGCAAGGTTTTTTGCAGCTGATTGGAATTATTAATCCTGAAATACTGGTCTTTTCAGGCCGAGCCTTTCAACATCTCTGCCCCGATCTTTGGGTGCTTCTGCAAGAGCGAAGTCGGCCGCGCCTGCAACGATCTGGAAAAGGTGTCTAAACTTCTGAAGAGATGGGCCTATTTATTGAAGGAAAAGTAGTTTAATATTAGCTCTGGGGAAAGGAACTTATGTCTAACTTTACAGGAGACGGTTCGCAAGATGAACTGGACTGAGCAATGCGCGGAACTGCTTGAAAAGGAAAAGACGGAAGCGGAGAAGAAAAAAGATGACGAAAGAAAGCAGGAAATGGATGTGAGTGGAACTGTTAAAGTAGAAAAATTGTGAAATAAACAATGTTGCCAATTACGTTTTGAAATATAAATTCTGAATTTCAGGATGTGAAAAAAGAAAGCGGCGACCTGCTATTGGCGCCATCGTTGGTGGCGGTGGCGGTGGTTTCCTGGCGCTCCTTGTCATCTTTATCGGTGTGTTTAGGAAAGCAATCGATAGTCGATTGGTCGATATTTAATTATTGATAAATCATAATTCGATGAGAATCAAATTTACATTTTATTCGATAACGAGCCATAATCGATTGATGGAAAATTCATAATTCTGAGCTTTCAGTGGTCGGATGCATCATTTATTGGAAGTGCCGCAAGACAGTCGCAGTCGTCGTCAAGAAGGATGAAACGGATCAGGACCGTCAGATCCGCACGGATGCGCAGAGTTCGTAGTATTGTCTTAATACTTTATAATGTGTCTATTTTATAAGTTAAGCAGCAGTATTATCTACTTTATATTGTAGTGTACTGCTACTCGACACTGCAAAAGTATACTATAATGCAAATATAATTGCTGGAATCTCACATTAGAGAGAATTCGTAAGAATCCTTTTCAGATAGCATTAAAGCATTCAACAAAGTTGTCGCCGACACTGTGATGAAGATGTGGTACGACTTCATCGGAAAGGACAATAAGGTATTCCGACGTTCTTTCTCTGTCTAATCAAGCTGTCTTAAGTTGAAAGCCTCCGAATAACTGTAAAATGTGGTGTAAAATGTAAGCGAATATAATGCAAGAAATGCAGTAATTTGTGAAAATTATTTAAAAAATAAAATAAAAAATTTAATTTCAGGGAGGAAATGCTCCTGCCAACGAGCTGATTCCGAATGACGTATATGATAAGGACGTCATCCATATGTTAGTATTTTTTTCGGCGAAATTTTTTTACATAAAAATATTTTGATAACATTTTTAATAAAAAGTATATAACGTAGATGTAATAACTTTAAATATATTCATTATAATAATTTATTTGCAGCGTAAACCTTCCACTCGTTATCGCTTCCATGGTCGATCCGAAGTTGCCCGACGGCAAGAAAATGCACTGGAACTTCGTGAACGACGAGAAGACACTGATCGCGGCCATGGTAAATGTGTGAAATTTATCGATCGAAGACAACGGATCGATGTATTCAAAGTCATGTCGACAAATTATTATTATGAATCATCTTTTCCTGTGCCCGAACACCAAGCAGCTGCCGCACTTCTTCCTGAGCGCCGTGCACCTCGGCGTCGAGTGCATCGTGCAGCTGACACGTCGCAACGAGAAGACCTACGACAAACATAGTGATGTATTGTATATTTAGATGCTTAGCTCGCATCCCATTCCTTGATGATGAAAATGGGCGTTAATTGGGTTTCGCCAGGCCTTATCCTTAACCTTTACGACTTTTGTAACTAATCATTTCTACCTTTGCAGATGGCCGAGTACCTTCCACAGTGCAAGACCAAGCTCAGCTTCTACAAGGGGACGATCGGCAAAACGAGCATCGCCGTTCACGTCGTCGACGTCGAAGCAAAGGTATAAGACCACCCCCCCCCCTACTTTACTATTGGATAGACAGAATCATTTTCGATCCCCAACTTATCGAATCATTGCAGCCGTCGTTCATGCGCCGCCGCCTTGAAGTCGAGGTGAAGGACGAGACCGGCAAGTCGGTCGTGCACTCCATCGAGCACTTCCAATACTTCGACTGGGAGGACCAAAACCTGCCAACCGAGCGCGGCGGCATCCTCGTTAGTAGATGTTTTGGCTCCGCCCACCCGTCCACACCTGATTTTAACGCCTGATTTCTTGATTCTAATCCTGCTCACCATTCAGGACTTCACGGAAGAAGTCTTCAAGTACGCCATGTACGAGAACAAGTGCACGCTCGTCCACTGCTGCGGAGGAATCGGTCGCACGGGCGCCTTCCTCGTCTGCCTGGTTAGGCTCCGCTAAACCCGTCCATTAGTAAACCTCTCCTAAATCGCCTTCACTTTCAGACCATGCTGAGACGTGCCTTCGACGGCAAGCAGCTTACGACTGAGGAAGTCTTCGGGATTGCGAAATCCATCCGCCTTCGCCGCTGCAGAGCCATTCAGAAACCGTCTGTAAGAGGATCTCATCTTGTTCTACCTCGTCCCACCTTCACCTTAATCTACCCTGACGTTCTTTAACCTCCTCTCGCTTTGCAGCAGCTCGCCTTCGCCCTCTACATCGCTGCCTACACGCTGATCCAGCTGGCGGACCTTCCAGCAGAGAAGCTCGACCTCATCAAGGACTTCGCCGTGCAGTGCAACAATGCCATCATGTACGTTCTTGCTAGGGCTACGGAATTAGATATCGATGGACTTCAGGGACGCCCACGACAAGGAAAAGAGCAAGGAAGAGCAGGAAAAGGCTGAGAAGGCAAAGGCAGAGCCGCCAAAATAGGCTGACAAGACGACTGTCTCGGCCCTTAACACACCCTTTGACACCTCCATCTAACCCCTTGACACCTCCCCTGAACACCTCCCCGAACACCTCCTCTGAACACCTCCCCTGAACATCTCCCCTGAACACCTCCCCTGAACACCTCCCCTGAATACCTTCACACTGACCCTCTGAATAAAGAAGATAAAGGGCAAATTAAAAGAATGTTGTTATCGTATGAGCATCAATTGAAGTCTGGAAATTGGTGGGAAATCAATCAATCTTTGAATTGGAAAGTTCGAGGCAAAGAAATGGTAAAGTAGGAGCAAAGCAAAAGAAGTGATAAAATTAAATTTAGTGGTCGCTCACTTCTCCTCCTTCCAAATCAGTCTGTCTTGTCTCCTTTTCTATATTCAGTGATATGCCCAAGTGGACAATCCGATTTCTGTTTGCAGACTTTTTCCATGTTATGCAGATCAAGTCATTAAACCTTAGTCGACTCAGAAAAAATACATCGCTTTTCCTGGATTTGCTTCATTCTTCCTCAGTGAATTCGGTCGACTTCCTTCCTACTGTTTTTTTAAACTGTCCATTGAACAAAGAATGGAATAAAATAGCTTATCTAGTTTTCTTCCTTTTTGAGGAATGACTGTGTTTTCGACTTCAAATTGTATGAATTGGTGCCAGAAAGTAATTCTTCTTTTAATTAACTGTAAATAAACCGTTTTACAATGAAATTTTTGAAATTTTCGTGGAATCTACATTGAAAATTATGAATTTTCAATGTTTCGTGAGTATCGTAGGCTTCATTATCGTCAGCACTCCTCCCAGAAACCACGTTTTTATTTTGGAAATATCATTGGTCTTTTTACTCCTCGTGGAAGAGTAGTCATTTTGGGAACATTTTCATCATTTTGCTCTGAAAACTCGGACTGAGTTTTCAGAGTTGTCGGACTTCTTCCCCTGTGCACTTTTTTAATGCCCAGGAATAAACTTCTACAGCAAGAATTTTGAATGAACAAGAAGGAAGCTCGCTCGACTCGAAAATGTTAGCGTTTCAAACTTTGCGAACTACAAATTTGGGTCATAACTTTCAGTTTATCAGCTATATCTTCTCAGTAACCTCGTAGTTTTATTTTGCAATTTTTGTTGCTTGAACTCTCGAGATTAAATTTTTTTCCACATCTTGGAAATCACATATTCTCTTGATTCTTCCTCATTGTCAGTGAGTTCGGTCAGCTTCTTTCCTACAGTCCACTGATCAAGAAACGGAATAACACTGAACTTATATTCGATTCGTAGTATTGTTAAATATAAATAAATTAAGAAATATTTATAATAACATTAATAAAGATAGAGATATAGAAACATTAAACTGCAAAGGGTGAAAATCTCTTGCGAAACAATTTGGCTTTTTGCGAGATTTTCTACAAACGTATTATGACGCCCTTCTAAACATTTTAGGCTGTTTGATATCATGGACATTTTCAAGGCAGCCGAGATGCAAAGGAGGCAGCTTCGATGAGCTCATTGTCCTTACTTTTATTCCAGATCGATTTATTATTTGATCTTGGTCATTACAAGAATAGTTGATCAAAGTTGATCAGTTTGCACGATAGAATTGAAGCTCAAGTTTTTCTGAACTTATCTGAAAAGCTTTGTTTCGTAAACGGGGTAAATCTAACAGCTAAAAGGCAAACTCCTAGTCGGATAATATTCTCGGGCACAACACTGATTGCAGAAAACGATACTAAACAAAAGTATTGGATGTCAAGATTTTGAAGGGGGAGAAGTTAATTTTAACTCTTCTTTTACTTTGCTCATTCACAATTTCTTTGCTTCGAAATCTTAATTTTACCCCAAATAGTTTACAACCTTGAAAAAGTTTTTCATTAAAATTTTCCTCTTGTTTTTCATTTCCTTTTCATCTCTTGTTTGCTGCTTCCCTTCTTTTACTTTTTTTCGGTCAAATATTGATTGATTGTTTTCAACCCAATTTCCAGACTTTATTTCATTCTTATGATTCATATGATTCTTAGGCGATAACAACATTCCTTTGCTTATTGCCTTCAAACTTTTTATTCAAAGGGCCTAGAGAAAATGGCCAGCGATGAACATCGCGAAGGCGAGCTGCTGCAAAGCGAGACGAGGTTAAGGAAGGTCAGGGAGATTCATATGAGGTTAGGCCCTTTTACTAAAGGACTGGTGGGCGGAGCCTAACTAGGCTGACGAGGAAGGCGCCCGTGCGCCCGATTCCTCCGCGGCAGTGGACGAGCGTGCACTTGTTGTCGTAAGTGGCGTACTTGAACACTTGTTTGGTGAAGTCCTGAATGGTGAGTTTGATTACTATTAAGAAATCAGGCGTCAAAATCAGGTGTGGACGGGTGGGCGGAGCCAAAACTAACGATGATGTCGCAGCGCTCGGTCGGCACGTCGTGGTCCTCACAATCGAAGTATTGGAAGTGCTCGATGAAGTGCACTCCAGACTTGCGGTTTCGCTGAAGAAAAAAAAGGTATTTGACCAGGGTTGGGAAACTGAAAGTGGGGACTGAGAGCGAAGGAAGAGGTGATTGCGAAGAACCGAAGTGAAAGGGAAGAGAGAGAAGGGAACGAGGGAAAGTGAGAGGGAGGAGATGAGAGGGACATTGAGAAAGAGGAGAGGGGAAAGTAACCTCAGCAGCAGAAGATCCCTCGAGGAGAACAGTACGAAGTTGGCGATTAAATGGACAAATCCGCCCCTTTTATACGCCCAGAACGCCCTTTCAAAGCACTCATTTTTTTTCGCATAATTAAGTTTGCTGCACGAAAAGTTTAATGTTTCGCGAGTTAATAAACGAAAGCCTATAGTCAAAACTTCCGGTTTATCAGAAATCTTCTCAGAATCCTCGTAGTGAACTTATTATTAGGCATTCCTGGCCTTCAATTATTGTTTTCCAATTTTATCAATTTTTGCTTTGCAAATTTTGTATTTTATTTTCAAGCTCTTCAGATGCGACATTTAAATTTCTCCATTGCAATCTTGGAAAACAAACATTTTCATCATTCTTCCACTGCGACCTCGGTCGGCTTTCTTCCCACTGTTTTTTTAAACTGTACATTGAAAAAAGAACGGAAAAAAGCAACATTTTCAGCCGGAAATTTGCAAAACAAAATTTGCAGGCCAAAATTTGCGAAATAAAGATGTCAGTCACCACGTGGTTTCCGGCAAAAAAAAGATATTAACAAGGATGCATTTGGATGCGTCGGATCCGAAGCATCCTTGGTAGCAAGATCCCGGGCGTATCTGTATGTTCAATTGTATTCTACGGCCTCTTTCTCTGTCTTCCGTTACTCCCTTTTTACTGAGACTATATGTCATCCCTTCGGAACCTGGAAATATTTCAATTGTGCTTGACCATCAAGGATGTTCCCCCTTCTTGCAGAGCAATATGCCTCAATACGTCTCTTTCCTCTTCTGCTCCTCTCTCTTCCTCTCCTCCTGCTGTGCGGACTCGCCGAGGCGGAAGATGCGAATGGCAAGGCTAGGACAACGAATGGGACAACGGATGGAACAACGAATGGGACCATAGTTGGTCAAAGGAAATTTACTAACAAGCGTGGTTATTTGGCCGTTTCTATTTTGAGAGAGTTGACTTATTTGAAAGCCCTCGTGCGCGAATCTGAATGTCCTATCCCTACTCACCATTAATAACAAAACATGGATTCAGTGGCTTCTTTTGTTGAATTTATTTGTACTACTTTTACAGGGAGCTCCTGGCGAGTGTTGTGAGGGTGGTGAGATTGGCCTCTGCCCAGATAGTCTTCCATTCTGCGCCGTCCATATTAGGCTGAAACCGAAGCAAATCTTTAACCCGAAGGCAGTTCACGGCTTCGATTTTGTGGGATGTCGGAAAGCAACGGGCTACGGCTGTGGAGAGCCTGATTATTCCACTGTAGATAAGCCACAGTGAGTGATGCGTTCTTTAATTGCTGGAAAGAATAAAACAAAGCAAAGATGAGTGGCTTATTTGTTCAGGTACGACTGCTACTGCGACAGCCGTAGCCAGAGCGAGTGCTCGAAAGATCTCGAGAAAAATCTGACGGCTGAGGCGGTTGCGATGTACAAAGTGAAGTACTCCACGACTCCTCCGCCCACAACCACGCCCGATCCGAACGTCAGCACTAAGTCCAGCTTCCAAGAAGAAGACCCTTTTCATCTAACCGTTGTCCATCATTAACATTAAACATCATTACAGCCCTACTGCCTCAACGGCACTGAAAACGCGCTCTGCCCTGATTCTTCCTACTTCTGCAAGTCGAAGATCTTCCTCAAGCCGGACAGCTTCTCTCCGGTTATTGAAACCGGCTTTGGGTGTGTGGATGAACTTCCAGAAGAGGGTCTCGAGGATGACTGTCGCAAGGTTTCTGTCAACTTGATTCTAATTGTAAATTCTTATATGTCGTTTATTATAATAACATTATTTTATGAAACAAAATGTAATAAAAGAAGCATTCAGGTCGTGCCTTTCAACAGCTCTGGGCCGCTCTTCGAGTGCTTCTGCAAAAGCATTAAGGGCCGCGCCTGCAACGATCTGAAAGAGGTGTTGAAATCTTCCGATTTTTTTTTAAGAAAAAAAAAGATGTTTCTTCGTTTAGGCTGCGAACTATGAGCGGAAGGCAAAATGGGATAGCGAGGGCTGGAATATGCTGTCTAAAGATATGAAGGAAGAGGCAGTCGAGAAGTACAAGAAGTCTCAAATTACGACGCCCGATCCAAACGTGAGCAGATATGATGATGCAAATTAAAACAATGGCGGCTCCAACAGTCCCTCCGTCGCCAACTACATATGTATATCCTTTGTTTCGACGCCTGCTCTCACTCGTTCTCAAATTTTTTCAGATTTTCTCTTTTTTTTCAGTTCCTTCAGGTAGACCAAAAAATTGCAAACCATTGAAAATTCTAAAGATAACGGCTAAACCAAAAAGTGAGTTGTAAAAAACCAATTTGAAAACTAGATCGCATAATCAATTATTTGACAAAGATTAATAAATAACAAAAATTCACTTCTGCAGCGATACTACCTCAACAGCTCCTCCGCTATTGTTTTTCTCCGCTATTTCTCCTTCTGCCACTCCAAGATCTTCTTTGACCCTTCTAGCCGCTACCAAAACAATCACATTGGACTGGGATGTGTGAATAAACCGTCGGTAGGGAGTCTTGGAGATCGTAAGGTTAAGTTGTTTAGTTTTTTTTTTATAATTTAATTACATAAATTTTTAAAGGTTTTTTAAACCGATTGTTTTACAGATTGAGCCTTTCACCCTCTCCAAACCGGTGTTTGAGTGCTTCTGCCACAGCGATGCTGGTAAAACTTGCAACAACTTGGATGAGGTCCAGAGTGACTTAGAAAGTAGCAAGATATTTGCGCGCATGAATTAGTATTTGTAAGTTTCATACTGACGTCACGCGAACTTTCAAAACCTTCTTGCCAGTGGTTGCCGGGGCCGAAAATATTCAGCCCAGGCCCCCGAGGTAGGCCCCGGCCCCGGCACTAGCCCTCGGGGTCGGCCATTCCTGCTTCTTGCATGTTACACATCATTAAAGGAGCAAGAAACTTCCGGCAGTAAGATGATAATAATCATCGCTGAAGCACATTTTAAATTATTTAGGCCAAGAATGCCAAACGACGTGAGAACTGGTATCGCACGAGCTTCGATCTGATAACGGAAGTTGAGAAGGCGCAAACAACAACCCCTCCGCCCACAACCACGGCCGATACGAATGTCGACTATTGATTTATTTCTCTATTTATCCCTATTATCCCTATTCACATACACGATGGTACTTGATGAGATACAATATAATTAAACATTGTTATAATCGAATCAAACATATGATCTAAAAAATAATTATAAAAAGTGTGGTAAAATAAAAAAGAACTTATTTTCATCTGGGTTCCAGCACTACTGCCTCAGCGGTTCTTCTCCAGTTGGCTGTTCCGATTCCTCCTTCTGTCTCTCCAAGATCGTCTTCGACCCGCTCAGCCGTTACCAGAACAATCACACTGGATTTGGTTGTGTGGATAAGCTGCCGGAGGATAATCCCATGGAGGGATGTCGCAAGGTTGTCTTTATATATATATATATATATATATATATATATATATATATATATTAATAATATTTCTATATGTTTGAAAATATTTCAGGTGGAACGCTTCGCCCTCTCCAAACCGGTGTTCGAGTGTTTCTGCATTAGCGAGATTGGCCGCTCTTGCAATAACCTGGATCAGGTCCGGAGTAATTAAGCAAGCAATAACTTAGCTCACGCCAGCTTTCGAAATACTCTCGGAAGAGGTGAAACATTTAATTCTCGGAGAAGCACTTACAAAATTAATTAGGAGGCTAATGCCAAACGACGGGACAACTGGTATCGCGAAAGCTTGAAGCTGCTGAGGGAGGTTGAGGAGGCGCAAACTACAACCCCTCCGCCCGCAACCATCCCTCCAGCCACCACCACGGCCGATCCGAACGTCAGATCGTACAAATTTTACAAAATATTAGATAGTGATGATGAAATGTTCAGACAACTTCCGGCTCTTCCAACGCGCTCATCCTCTTCAGCCCTGCCCTCCTTCTTCTCCTGGCGGTGCCCACCTTCTCTCTTTCATTCTCTCCCACGGAATAGGCACTCTCAAGTAATCGATAAATCTTTTGTTTTAAATGTCCTGGCTATTTTTCCCATTGGCGAGTCCTCACAACTTGGAAAGCAAGAGAGAGGGAGAGAGAGAGAGAGAGAGGTAAAGAAGAGGGTCGTTGAAAGCTGTGGCAGTTGTAGGAGTCAAGTGTATTAGGATTACTGACATTATCGGTGAGGGAAGGGGGGGGGGGGTTGGGTTGCTCCGCTCTGGGGTTCGCTGGCACAGTCTACAAAAGAGAAGTAAGTGAACTCGTGCCAAAACGTATGTTCCTATGTAGTGAAAATGGGTGTGATATTATTTCTGACTGAACAACCGCATTCTGAAGAGTGGTCAAAGTGTGCAACTGTGGCCTGATTGACCAGAAGCAGAATGCATGGAAAGATGCCTTCTGCTTTGAAAGGAGTCGATGTTAATGTTGAAGTGAATAACAAATCTGTTTATTTTTACTTTATCGCAGATTGCTAGTGTTTCCTCAAAAAAAAAACATCTCGAGAAATAAACACCGATTGCCGCCAGTTGCTATGCTGCTCTGCTACACGACAGAGTGGTGTATCGAGGATGGAAGAGAACGCTTGTGACAAGGACGAATTACCGTGAGACGAGAGTAAAATCTAGTACAATTAATTAAAAACGACTATATTTCTCCAGTTTCATATCAAATCACCCAGGGTCGATGATCCTCCGTTGATATTTGGTGAACAACGTTTTTCCTCTTCGATTGGTGCAATTCTTGGAAGGGTCTGCGATAAAGGCCTTCGAACTATCTGATGTGATATTGTGAAATTGTGACATTGTTACAGATTCGAAGAGGAACAAAACTAAATTGTGTGCAGAGACAAACCGAGACTTATACAGAGGAAAAAGCAGCGCGGAGACCTGCGGAGTACTTGGAAGTGAGCGTGAGGACGATGAGCGGATTGAGGAGGGGCGACAGGCAGAGGTGGAGGTCCATGTGCACCTTTTGTATGAGCTCAAGGAAGACGTACAACTTTATCTCGAAGAACGACGCGTAGACGCAGATGGCTCTAAGGAGTGATTGCAGTCGATCAATATTAAATTATGTATATTTTTAAAGTTGATTATTGGTCATGGCGGGAAATTTGAATTATATTTTTAATTGATAATTATCCATGGCGCGAAATTTGAATTTAAAACCTTCCTGCAGAGTGAGCAGCAGGAAGGACTGACTTCATTCGATCAAGCAAATTACATAATTTTAAAAATCGATTATTGGTCATGGCGGGAAATTTAAATTTGAAAGCTGTTGCCTGAAGAGTGAGCACAAGTAACGCCCTGCGATGCATGCGCCTTGCTTGAGCGGACATCGAGGAAGCCTTGACTTGGACGAGGACCGCGACACCACAAAAACCGATGAGCGCAAGCGACAGGCACTCGGCCAAGAACGCGAGCAGCAAAACGACTATTTTCTGCCTGTCCATCTGCAATGCTCTCAACGTGTCACGCTTCTCACACAAAAAAATTGTTTGAAAGGAAAAAAAATTGTTTGAAAGAACATTGTTTCGGGGCAAAACTGAAACAATATTGTTTGATATATATTATGTTCATTGCTCAATATAGTAAACAATATTGTTCCAGTTTTGCCCCGGAACAATGTTTGTTTCAAACAATTTTTGTGTGTGTATGAAACTCCCAAGGAATCTCTCATGAACAGCTCCCGTTTGCTCTCGAGTCCAATGACTTTTTTACTCGTACTGCAATGCTCCAATGGCTGCCATTCTGTTGTAGAAGCCTTCGTCCGGTGTGTAGATCAGCAATCCGGCTGCGGCTAGCAGCGTGGTCCATCATATAATCTGAGATCAGAATTTTTCTTTAAGGTATTTAAAACTTTATTATAATGACATGTACACATAATAATGAATTTATATTCATTTTTATGTCTCACTCTGATTATATCTGCAAATTGCTGAACTATCAAAGAATCATCATTTCTTTAAATTGTAAAGAAACATTCAAACAAACTATTTTTTTTATTCTTCAATACCATAATAAATTCATTCATTCGCCGTAGTAAATCCTAATTTTGTTTTGAAAGGTCCCGGCATGGTGAGTTGTTTGAATCTCTCAGAAAAAATCCGAGCGATGTTTCTCTTCTCATGGCAAGTCTCGCTGTAAGTCGCGGAAGCATCAGCGAGGAGGGTCCTTCCTGCAGGGTGGCAGAAGAGCGAGAGAGAGAGAAGAGAGAGAGAGAGAGAGAGAGAGAGAAAAAGGAGAGAGAGAGAGCGTCTTCGCACTGTTCGGAGAAGAACGTCCTACACTCTGGTCACGGAGTCGATGGTTCTCTCCCGAGCATAGCGAATGCACAGACTCTCCCTCACTCTCTCTCTCGCCCTCTTTCTTCCTCCCTTTTTCTCTATCCCTCCGTTCATCTGGTACCCTGCAGGAAGGATCCTTGTCCCAAATGCTTCCGCAACTCACAACTGGGTGGGCAGCAAGAAGAGATACATCGCGCATTTCTGAGAGAATCAGCCAACCAACCTCGCCGGGTCCTCTCATCTCACCCCCAAAAAAGAGATTTTACTACGACCACAGGATTGTTAAGGCAGTTTTTCATTCGTTCCCTCACTCCAAGGACGAAAACAGCGAATGAAAATGACCATCAGGCTCTTTTGTGTAGTTTTGAACAGGGAATCGAACATTAAAAACATTTCCGAGAAATATTAACTAAAACCTTAAATATGGTCTTCTGAAATTTTGGAACCTTTCGACTTATATCTAAAACAAAAATTTTTTTCGAAACTTTTTGAACAACTAAATTTCTTTATGAACACTAGATGCAACCCTCATAGTTTTCAAAGTAAAAGAAACAAAAATTCCTCAGGGCAGACGACGGCCGAGAGCTATGCTTGGGGTGCATCGGCCGTAACATCCTACATTTTCTCAGGCAGACCGCGCGGGCCTACCTCAAACTTGGGAAGTTAATTCGGCGAGTTCGGGGAATATTCGCCGAGAATTCGCCGGCATCGGCGGAATCGCCGTAATCGGCTAATTGGAATAACTAGGCTGAATTAAGGTTATTCAAAACCAATCGTATATGACTGACGGGGATTTGGAACGATTCAGCGATCTGACTAGTTTCGTAATTTTTAGACCAATTATAAAAAATAATTCATAATACATATTATTATTATTTTTAATATTGTATATTACATAAGTAATATGGGAATAATTAAATTAAATTTAGATAAACAAAAATAATAATATTTGATCGAACAGGACGGGAATTCGCCGACCTCGGCAAGAATTCGCCGAGGTCGGCGGGAATTAGTGCGGAAACTTTGGGACTGGACCTGCCTGAATTTCATGAATAAAGTGCTTTAATTGAAAAGTAACGAGTATTTATTATTAGTACTCAATGCTTTAATTGTATTGAATAACAAAAATTCCATAAATGATCCATATTGATGGCAGGTCGATCTCGCGAAAAGCCTTAACTACTAGTAGTGTAATTGAGACCTGCCGCGCATTTAATCTGTCAACAGTTTGAAACATGTTCGTAACACTAGTTCGCAACTTTTTCGTTGTCATCACAAGCTGAGAACAACCTGACTTGTTCGAAAGCGTTGAGAATATTCAATTAAAAGACAAAAAAATGCAATTCATCATACAGTTCGTAACCTTTTGCGTCGTACCTTTTTCTATACAAATCGCTAGTCTTTTCCATCTTCCCCAAATTTTCTTCTTTCTTTACGTTTCGGGAGAAGAAGAGAAAAAGAGGATGTGAGTGTACTAACGGCTGTTAGATTGTGTGATTTACATCGCTTTTTAATGAAGTTATCACTAGATGAGTGGAGTGGTATATTGTGGCGGTCCCCTAGCAGCCGCGTTGTAGATCGGGGACAGAGACACATTGCCACTTTACATAGCTTTATACTCTCAGTTTTACTTTGCAAGGTTCAGATAGAAATTAGTAGAAAACTTTAAAAGGAAATGGAAGGGGAGAACTGAGTTTATTTTCTTTTCTTTTGGAGCATGATCAGTAATGAAAAAAACATAGTTCTAAAGCGCATTGGAGGGCCGAGGATGTTTTGTAACTGACAGGATGGCTGGGAGTCGCTTGTCTGGAATCAGGGAGTGAGAGTGAAAGAGAAGACGGAGCTCTACTCATTGCTTCTCATTGTGATAACAACGCCTGGCTCAGGAGATGACACTCTGATGTTTGTACATACATACATGCATACATTTGGCGTATCTCCCCCTTTGACGGTTAATACTAGAGAACGTTTTAGTTAGCGTTTATCAGTTAAGGAGAAGAGAAACAGGGGACGAGAAACATGGTGGAGAAAGCAGAGAGAAAAAAAATGAGATAAACTATTCGTAAAGAAAGAAGAGAAGAGAAAGTTTTTTTTTGAAAGCACAAATTGTATCATATGAGCGAAATGAGAAGTGGAGGAAGAAATAAAAGAAAATTTTGTTTTGGGAGGAAATACGACTTCAACTTGAAAGAGAAAGAAAATGAACAATCAGTACACAAAGGAACAAGAAAAGAACGACGGGGCCAAGCGCGCGGGAGAAGACTATGTGAAACAATCGTGCGAATGAAAAAAAGAAAGAGAAAAAGTACCTCAGAAAAAGAAATACTTTCATATTGGAAAAAAATGACGTTTGGGCCGAGTTTTTTTTTCTCTTTTAGGCACGAGATAAATTTGAAAAATAATGAAAAATCGATGGGAAAGATGACGTGATGTTGTGAACGTTCTGATTGTGAGCGCACGTGAAGATTAATGATCAGATATATCTATCGATAGAGGGCAAGGCTGGGCGTCACTTGGTGTGCTCTCACAACGAGTGAGAGGAGAGGGAGGGGAGGGGGGGAGAGAGAGGAGGGAGGGGAGGGCGAGAAAGAGAGGAGTGAGGGGAGGGGGAGAGAGAGAGGAGGGAGGGGAGGGGGAGAGAGAGGAGGGAGGGGAGGGGAGAGAGAGGAGGGAGGGGAGGGGGAGAGAGAGAGGAGGGAGGGGAGGGCGAGAAAGAGAGGAGGGAGGGGAGGGGGAGAGAGAGAGGAGGGAGGGGAGGGGGAGAGAGAGAGGAGGGAGGGGAGGGCGAGAAAGAGAGGAGGGAGGGGAGGGGGAGAGAGAGGAGGGGGAGAGCGAGGAGGGAGCTCTCTCTACTCATTGCTTCTCGTTGTGAGAAGAGCCTGGTTCAGAAGAGCAGCTAACTCCACGCCAGCTGCTCCTCCAATTTCTCAACTCGTGCGCGCATCTCATCCTTTTTGTGCTTCTCCTCCAGTTGGAGCTCCAGTAGGTGTTCTCGATGACGGTGTTGAACTTCTTCGTCATTTTTGTTCTGGTACAAATCATCTATGTGTTTCGCGTTTAGCTCCTCTCTCGCCTCCACTTTCCATAGCATAGTGTGCACCGTGACTTCTTCCTTCATGGCATCGTCGTAATTTTTCTCAATATAGCTGACCGTCTCTCTTTCGCTGCTTAGAAGCTCCTGGTTTTCTTGGAACCTCCATGTTCGGCTTCAGGGCCCGACCATCACAGATTCATGCATTCTGATCAGTTTAACGTTGTTTTTTCTTCAACAATAGCAAAAAAAAGAATGACTTAAAAAAGTGGATTACGAATAATAATTGAATAGAATAATTGCTCGTGCCCAATTCATCGTAATCCTTGCGTGTAGTCTGCAGGCAGATGTATGCTGCCTGGAGTGGATAGAAATCTCCGAGTACGGGAGCAGAGAGAAGAACGATGAGACACCGATCAAGTGCGCAAGTGCAACTGCCGATGACCACGAGCAGGCCTCCCATCTCTCTCTCACTCTCTCACTCACTCACTCACTCACACTCTCTCACTCGCTCTCTCTCTCTCTTTCTCTCTCTTTCTCCCTCTACATCTCTCTCTTACCGCTCTTTGTCTCTCTCTCTTTCCACCTCTCCCTCCATTACACTCGGTCACGCTATCAGCTTCTCTCCTCCAAATCTTCCGTCCTTCTCTCTCACCAACAGCTGCTTGTCAGGCCTCGCCAATTTCTTGCAAGTGTTACGGTCGGGTTCGGGTGACCGTGTGGCGGTCCCGTAGCCGCCGTGTTGTAGATTGGGGACCAGTTACACATTGTTACTTCACTTACCTTTACACTCTTGGTCTTACTTTAGTACATGACATACATAGATAGAGAGAGATCAGGCCTTGGGGGGCAGCCGCCTCCTAGCTCTTGCCAGCGAACACTCGGGCAGCGGAGGCTGTTTGTTCTTCTAGTCGTGGCC
Source organism: Allodiplogaster sudhausi (assembly GCA_945643635.1). Lineage (NCBI taxonomy): Eukaryota > Metazoa > Nematoda > Chromadorea > Rhabditida > Diplogasteridae > Allodiplogaster > Allodiplogaster sudhausi. The sequence continues at coordinate 3,707,208 of CALZFC010000248.1, forward strand.
TCCGCTGCTGCTAGCATGACATCCCCTACAAGAGTGGTCTCTCACTCTACCTAGTTGAACACAGAAAAGCAGAGCTAAAAAATGAAATTAGTGAATAAAAAAAGAGTAGAAGAGAAAGGTTTTTTTTTAGAAAATCATGTTGAGGTTGAGATAGGAATAAGGAAAAAGGATCCAAGAAACGGTTTTTTTCAGGTTTTTTTTTGCGCAATTAATAAAAACGCGGGCAATGTATCGATACCTAAAACGCACGGGAGAGGGGGAAGATGTTGCGATTGATGGCTGGGCGTCGCAAGTGTGCTGTCACAACAAGAGAGGGGAGGGAGCTCTCTCTACTCATTGCTTCTCGTTGTGAGAACAACTATAGAAGAGCCACCATGTGTGTGCTCTTCTTTGTGTTCTTGTACTCCGCCAGCTGCTCTTCCAATCTCTCCACTCGTGCGCACATCTCATCCTGTCCGTGCATCTCCTTCTCCAGTTGCAACTCCAGGAGATGCTCTCTCTGGCGATGTTGAACTTCTTCTTCTTCTTCCTTCATATTGTCAAGCCAAGGTCCCTGGTCGAGTAGAAGCCGGCCGTGGGAGAATGTATGTGTTTCTGTCGCCCAGGATCTTCCCTTTTACTATCTTACTCTTGAGCTTCTTGGTTACACATTTATCGTTTACATTTACTCATCATCACACTTAACAGAAGGGGGGCCAAAGGGGGGGGGGGGGAGATCCGCGGAGAGGGGGGGGGGGAAGCTGCCAGCCGTCCTCTGAAGGTGTTTTTCTCCCACTGCCGGCAGCTTTCCCGAGTGGCCTCACCCCCCAGGGGTGGGGGGCGGGGCCACTGCTCTCTCCCCGCCGTAACATCCCCCTTTAAGGTATGATTGGTCCCTCAATCTATTACAAGAAAGAGAGCGAGAGATGGAAAGAAAAATTAATAAAAATAAACAAAAAAAACATAAAAAAAATGTGTCTTAGTGTTTTTTCTATTTCACACGCACACACGAAAAAAGCTTTCGGAGCGCCGGTAAGGGATCAAGCGAATGAGAATGAGGGAGAGATTTTGAGAGAGAGAGAATGAGAGAGGAAAAAAAATGGGAGATAGAAGAATAGGGAGAGAAAGAGAAAGGGAAAAGATTGAGCATCTTGGCCATACGCATTGCGAGACGTCAAACGGGCGGTACCTCCACATAGTTGTAGTCTTCCGCCGGGACTTTCATGTTCGGCTTCAGGGCCCGGTCATGACAGATTCATGTATTCTGAGCAGTTTAACGTTGTTTTTTTCAAGAATAAAAACAAGAAAGAGTAAGAAAAATAGATTACGAAAGTCTGAATAGAATAATTCGTCGGACATACCCAATTCATCGTAATCCTTGCGTGTAGTCTGCAGGCAGATGTATGCTGCCAGGAGTGGGTAGAAATCTCCGTGTACGGGAGCAGAATGAAGGGCGATGAGACGCCGATCGAGTGCGGAGGGTCAACTGGAGATGACTACGAGCAGGCCTCCCATCTCTCTCTCTCTCTCTCTCTCTCTCTCTCTCTATCTATCTCTTTCTCCCTCTCTTTTCGCGCTACATCTCTCTGTCTCTCTCGCACTTTATCTCTGTCTCGCTTCTCTCTCTCTGTCTCTCTCTCTTACCGCTCTTTGTCTCTCTCTCTCTCCTCTTCTCCCTCCATTACACTCGGTCAAGCAATCGGCTTCTCTCCTCCAATTCTTCTGTCTTTCTCTCTCACCACCATCTGCTTGTCACGCCTCTCCATTTTCTTGCGAGTTAACATGGTATCGCGCTTTACAAGATATATCTCTTAAGTCGGCCAAATCAAACCTAACCTTTCAGTAACCTTCTAATGTTCTCAAAATATAAATATATTCTCATAACAACAGCGGGCTTCTATGTCAGAAAAAGGCTCCTTGGATGAAAATGTCAACACGATTTATCATGCGGACGAAGTAGATAGAGAGATATACGTTTGTAGCACGCAAAAATTTCAGGAACGCTTTGATGTTATGCCATCCTCTGAAATAATAAAGTTGCTTTCGAAAAGATGTGATATATAGTACAGACTTCTCATTCCGGTTATCGTCCGTCATATGGCCTCAGGCTAATAATTACATATGGAGGCTGGCCAGCTAGACGAAGCCCCAGACAGTTCTTTTAAAAAAATCACGAAAAACATAGAGTTCTTTATAACTTTGTTATATTCAGAGATACTGACCAAGACCTGGATGTTCAACATTGAGTATAATACAATGATTATTTCAGGATAAATATTAATCAACATACCTTTTTTCTCTATTAGTGCCCCTCCCTCTATTAGAACCCCCCTCTAATAGTGCCCCCTCTCGCAAGGGTATTGAAAAATAGTACCCCTCCCTCTAATAGAACCCCCCCCCCTCCAATAGTGCCCACCTTAATTGACTAATAGAGACCTGGAATCTCTATTTGAGGTATTGGATGCTCTTCCCAATGAACTGAATGCAAATCTATTCAAAATCTACTGTAAAACGGATATTCCAGTAATGATTCCATTGAAGTAGAGCTATAATTCTTCGTTTTTGAGAATAAAATGTTGTTATCAAACTTTTAGTCAATCACATTGAAAAATAGTACCCCTCCTTCTAATAGAACCCAGCCCTCTAATAGTGCCCCCCTCTCGCAGAGGTATTGAAAAATAGTACCCCAGGGGGCACTAATAGAGAAAATACGGTAGCCTATCTTAAGTTGACACGCTCGTTCCTTGTATACCTTCATGAAGTTCCACTAGGAAAAATCGAGTGATTCAGCATGGATTCTTTCGAGACGGCAGGATATTTTTGATCCTTTTCTGCAAATAATGTTGTTAAAAAGAAAAGTGATTCTTCCAGGTATTCTGTCTTTTAAGGACAGTAATATGATTTCGTGGCACAACAAGAAACGGTCGTACCTAATACTCCGGGCAGCGGTCGACCACGCTCCATTATCATGAGGTTCCACTTTTGAAAATCGATGTACTCAAACTGCAAGTATAAAACATGTTGGTCGAAAGTGGCGAAAATGAGCGGATTTTAATGTCAAAACCTTGTTCCAGTCTGTCTTGCCACGCGTTCCTTTCCGTCCCTTATTAGAGTCCATGTGATGACGCAGAATATAATAAAACTTGAATTTTGCCGGATGGGAAGGAAAAGAGACTCGGGGGGAATCTGCAGGATGGTCCAGGCATTTTCTCTTGCCGTAGCCCCATTCTTTCCGTATTCTGAAGACGAGGAGCTAAATCTTATGGACACTCAAAAAATATGGAAGAAAAAAGTCAGATACGAACTAATTAAAGCAACACCGCCGTAATTACATAGATGAAAACTAAGCAAATGCGAGAGACTCAAAAAGTTGGTTCGCTTTGAGGAGTTGCCAATGGCAGATGTATGCTGCCAGGAACGACTTGAAGTCGCCGTGTAAAGGCGAACATTCGAAGCAAAGGAGGAGAGAAGTCGAATACGAATGGGCCTCTATCACTCGCTCAATCAATGGCTTATCGTTCCCATCTCTCTCTTTCTCTTGTTCTCTCTCCCATTCCCTAGGCATCTCTCTATCATTCTCGAGCAGTCTGCTCCCTCCACTAGTTTTATGCTCTCTTCCAGCGACGTTCGCCTCTTATCCATCAGCGTACAAATTGCTGTATCATTTATTGCATAAGTGAATAAAAACATTCTTGCTCCATTTACCATATTTTCTCTACAATTACTCCCGGGGGTACTATTTTTCAAGACCCTTGCCAAACGGGGGGGGGGCACTATAACAGGGGGGGGGTACTATTACGGGGAGGGGTACTAATTGAGACACAGACGGTATCTCCTTATTTTCGTATCTCACAAGAAACAACAGTTTGAAAAAACATAATCATGCAATCAGGAAATAAAAAGTTGAATATGATTTCTATGTTCACAGAGACATCACTCAGTGGTTTATGAACGGCACAAGTTGCCCCATTTTGCTAAGCGCTGATTCGATGTTGCTTTCGAGTCTTCCTATTCCGATGGGTCGGCAGTCGGCGGCAGTCACCGTTCTGTCGTTGATGACAATGAAGATGTTTACTCGGACATTCATATGTATGTACATATTGATACGGTCGGGTTCGGGTGAGCTTGTGCCGGTCCCCTCGCCGTGTTGTAGATTGGGACTACTTACACATTGTTACTTTACAAGCCTGTATTATCTTAGCCTTACTCATTTCCGAGTAGTCATATAGAGAGAGAAGAGAGGTAGGGGGCAGGCCATGGGGGCAGCCGTCTCCTTACGGCTCCCGGCGAACACTCGGCTCCGGAGGCTGTTCTTGGGAGGCGTGTCCTCCGCCGCCTTGGTCGGCTGCTGGCTCTGGCCCCGGGCATGACATCCCCACGTTATACAAGAGTGGCCACTCACTCTAACTAAGTTAAACACAGAAAGCGGAGAAAAAAATGAGATAAACTATTGTAAAGAAAGAAGAGAAGAGAAAGTTTTTTTTTTGAAAGCACAAATTGCATCATGTGAGCGAAATGAGAAGTGGAGGAAGAAGTAAAAGAAATTTTTTTTGTTTTTTGACGAAATACGACTTCAACTTGAAAGAGAAAGAAAATGAACAATCAGTACACAAAGGAACAAGAAAAGGGGCCAAGCGCGCGGGAGAAAACGATGTGAAACAATCGTGCAAATGAAAAAAAGAAAGAGAAAAAGTACCTCAGAAAAAGAAATACTTTCATATTGGAAAATATTTTATATTTCTCTTTTAGGCTCGAGATAGATTTGAAAAATAATGAAAAATCGATGGGAAATGAAGACGTGATGTTGTGAACGTTCTGATTGTGGGCGCACGGGAAGATTAATGATCAGATATATCTATCGATAGAAGGCTGGGCGTCAGTTGGTGTGCTGTCACAACAAGTGAGGGGAGAGGGAGGGGAGGGGGAGAGAGAGGAGGGAGGGGAGGGGGAGAGAGAGAGGAGGGAGGGGAGGGGGATAGAGAGAGGAGGGAGGGGAGGGGGAGAGAGAGAGGAGGGAGGGGAGGGGGAGTGAGAGAGGAGGGAGGGGAGGGGGAGAAAGAGAGGAGGGAGGGGAGGGGGAGAGAGAGGGGGAGAGAGAGGAGGGCGAGAGAGGAGGGAGCTCTCTCTACTCATTGCTTCTCGTTGTGAGAAGAGCCTGGTTCAGAAGAGCAACTAACTCCACGCCAGCTGCTCCTCCAATTTCTCAACTGGTGCGCGCATCTCATCCTTTTTGTGCTTCTCCTGCTCCAGTAGGTGCTCTCGATGACGGTGTTGAACTTCTTCCTCATTTTTGTTCTGGTACAAATCATCTATGTGTTTCCCGTTTAGCTCCTCTCTCGCCTCCACTCTCCAGAGCATAGTGTGCAACGTGGCATCCTCGTATTTTTTTCTGAAGAAAGTGTCATGCCAGCTCTCTGGTCGAGTATGAGCATTGCGAGACGTCAAATGGGCGGTACATGCTCGTATGTAGTTGTCATTCCACGGGACTCCATGTTACGGTCTCGGCTACTGGGCGCCGGTCATGACAGATTCATGCATTCTGAGCCGTCTAACGTTGTGTTTCTTCAAGAATAGAAAGATTAAAAAGAAGTAGATTGCGAATAATAAAATAATTGCTCTTACATACCCAATACATCGAAATCATTGCGTGACGTTTGCAGGCAGATGTATGCTGCCAGGAATGGGTAGAAATCTCCGTGTACGGGAGTAGAAAGAAGAGCGATGAGACACCGATCGAGTGCGGAGGGGCAACTGGCGAAGACCACGAGCTGACCTCCCATCTCTATATCTCCCTCTCTATCGTTCTCTCTCTCTTTCTCCGTCTACATCCCCCTCTCTCTCCCTCTACATCTCTCGCTCTCTCTCTCTTTAGCTCTGTCTCTGCCTCACTTCCCTCTCTCATTACTCTTTGTCTCTCTCTCCCTCTCTCCCGTTCTCCCTCCTTTACACTCGGGCACCCTCTCCTCCAAATCTCCCGTCTTTCTCCCACCAACAGCTGCTTGTCACGCCTCACCAATTTCTTGCAAGTCAACATGATATGGCAATTCACACGAGATATCTCTTTTATCGGCCGAAGGATACCAAATCTTTCAGTTAAACAAAAGACCGTTTCATACGCCTACACTCCGTGATATTTGTTCTGTTAATCTTGGCCCTTACAATTAGTGTTCAACCGTGAGCGACCTGATTTGTGGGATTCGACGTCGGCCAGATTAGAAAACATTGCTGAATCACATTTTCAACACTTTTATCGGTTTGGATTACATAAAGAATATACACCAACTTTTCAACAGAATTTCTTTTACATTTTTCTTTTTTTTTCTTCAAAAATCTACAAGCAAAGACACCAAGAACAGTAACACATTCATGATTTATCAACTCATCTCGGATGACGTCACCACAGAAACAAGTGAGAAAAAATACGGGAAATAAAATAACAATTAAATATGTTAGTTACACCTGTACAAGTTGCGAAATCATAATAGGGGGAAACACATTAATATAAAAGGAGCTCACGAGAAGATGCGTTCTTATGCATTTCAAGCGCACTAAAATAAATTAACAGACAGGCAAGAAGAAGTCTGCTTGTGAACCAAATTTTTTTTATATATTAGGACCTTTTCAATTGATTTTGTAGAGAGGGTTGGATTGGATAATGGTAAGGGGGATTATACGATAAGGTTAACAATGCCCTAATTAAGGAATATGGTTAATCAACGTGTATATTTTAATGGGGGTGAGATGTTTACCCTGAGGGGAGACTTCAGGGCTCTATTCTAGTGTAGGCGTCCCATCAACTTATAGGCGTCGAATTAAAAAAAGGCATCCCATCAGTGAAAAAAATAAAGGCATCTCAAAGCAATGGGACGCCTATAATTCGATGGGACGCCTACACTGGAATAGAGCCGACTTCAGTTACTGTCGGCAAGTGCCGATTCTAGGAAGTTCTTTTCTCCCATCCTACTAATGAATCATTCCTCCGCTTCATCTATTTTTGGTAAAGGAAAAGAATTCTAGATGAGTTGTTTTTCACCCTTCTCTTCTGCCAGACATATGAAAAGGTCTATATGAATCACCATCTCCTTCTCTTTCCTTGATAGAAGACAGAATGTCTGGAATGCTTTCTATCATGCTTTAAAAGGAGAAGTCAAGCACTTATTATTCATTTTTCTCTCTTCATTTTGATTTTATGTTTGAGATGAACGGTTTAATTACCCAAGTTTGAGGGACAATAAAGGATACCTGTCTTCTTGCTCGCAACAACTGGTGCGTCGGCACGCGTGAATCCTGGAGCGCCAAGTCAGAGACACAGCTGTTCCAGCAATGTCAAAAACAATCTTGTCCAACGTGGACCCGCTGCTGCAAAAACTCAAAAAGAAACTCAACGATGCAGAAGCAATCGACTTCGACAACGATTCAATCAGTCAGTCAGAGATCGACTCTCTCGCAAAGGTAACAACTTCTTCACTCGCTTCGATACAAGTTCTACGTGAACAGCTCTTGTCAGCAATGACATCTTGGGATGAATTTATTGACCGTCTCTCAAAAGATCAGCAAGTCATTCAAAACGATGCAAAAGCCAAGAAAGAAGCAGGTGATGACGGCGTCACAGCAATTCTAGACAGGGCGCTAGAGACGATGCAGCTCCTCAAAACCAACGAGCGTACTCTACTCTCATCCGCCAAACAAATCCAAAGTCAAGGCTCGGTAGCCAGCTTAAGTGACAATGCTTCCAGCGAACAAGCAACACAAGGCAATCAAGCAACTGCTCCTCCCCGGTCAGTCTTTGCAAGGCATTATCACGCGGACCATAATCAAGACTCGCGCATCCCCCGTCTCCCACTATTGCAAATCCCCCAATTCGATGGAAACATGAATGACTGGAGGAGCTTCATACAGCTTTTCCGTTCAACCATCGACTCGCAACCGATACCCGAGATTGAAAAGCTGAGATATCTCATGTCAGCGATTACGGGTCCAGCGAAAGACGTCATTGCGGGATATTCTGTCGTGAACGGTGCATACTCTGATGTGTTAGCAACACTTGAAGAGGAATTCGGCGACATGACAGTCAACCGGACACGATTACACGCATTGATCCGCAGAGTCAAGAAACCGGACGAATCAATTTCGGGAGCAAGAGTCGTCATTCGCGAGCTTACGAAGCTATGCCGTCAACTCACGGAGACAGGAGCGGACATCGAACATGAGCAGATGGTCTTAACAATTCAAGAACGCCTCCCTTCCTGGCTGCTGACTGCGTGCATCAGAGAGAAAAGGAGAGCACCTGTGAGGAATGAAGAATGGACCGTGATGGGAATGCTCAGCTTTTGCCTCGAAGAAGTTCGGGATAGACGAGCTGTCACAGAGATAGAGGATCAGTTGAGAGTGAAAGTGTCCGTTGCTGCTATCCCTCATACGAAGGAATGGAAACCAGGATCGTACTCGAAAGCCAAACAGACTGCATGGAAAAGAATATGCCGGCTGTGCGAATCCGAAGATCATCATGCAGCTTCTTGCAACAAATTCCGAACGATGAGAGAACGGAAGGAGCAAGCCAAAGCCAAGAAGCTATGTCTACGCTGCTTAAGCAACAGACATTCGTCGGACAAATGCACGAGCAGATTCCGATGCCTCAACTGTGGAGATCAACTCCACCACACCAGCCTCTGCATCTCAAGCAAGGCACAGCAACCAAGAAGTCCCGCGTGGCAGGCCCCCTCACGAACAACGACAGCATGCGCCGCTGAAACGGAGAAGGATGTGGTCCTTCTGACAACACCAGTCACTCTGATCAACCTCGAAACTGGAGAGGAACATGAAGCAACTGCATTCCTTGACTCTGGCAGCCAAGGAAGCTTCATCTCAGATGACTTGGCAGGAACTCTTCAACTGCAGCCGAAACGGACAACCATCCTGAAGATGACTACCTTCGCAGCAGATGAAGAGAGGATAATCGAGAGCAAGGTCTTCTCGATTGGCCTTATTCGGCTCTATTCTTGAGATGACCGTCAAGAGCACTCCGACAATCGTTGGAGCAGTGCGCGCAATCACGGAGCCACAGTTCCAACAGCAGCAACCTAAAGGAGTGTACACGAAGCCAACTCTCCTAATCGGATCAGATTACTTCTGGTCGATCATTCGTCACAAAGACAAAACCCTCCCTTCCGGCTTGTCTTTGATCGACACAACTCTTGGACAAATCGCAACTGGATCCGCAGTAGTAGCAGCAGCGTTCCAAGATGATGCAATCACCATTGCCATCGCGAAAGAAGACAAGGTGAAAGAAGAAATTCTCTAGATTGTCTGGGCATCACAGACAGCCCTTTCGAAAAGGACGACGAAACCGCTGTGAAGCTGTTCGAAGACAGCGTGACAATCTCGACTAAGCCCGGAGAAGAAGGCCGTATCTATGTTGGATGGCCGTGGAAGGAGAAGCACCCGAATCTCCCAACAAATATGCTTCGGAAGGCTCAAATCTACCGTGAAGAACCTCACTGAGCAAGCACGCCTCGAGATGTATGACGAAGTCATCAAAGAACAACTCCGCTCCGACGTCATTGAGGAGGTGCCCAAGGAACCTCCTTCTGACGGACGACCCATTCACTACTTGCCACACCACGGAGTGTACAATCCAGCCAAGAAGACAACCAAGCTTCGGATTGTCTATGATGCTTCATGTGGACCAAAGGGAAGATCACTGAACGACATGATCTATTCCGGCCCCAAGATGATTTCCAATCTCGTTGATATGCTCCTAAGAATGCGCTGCCACCAGTTCATCATCACAGCAGCAGACATCAAGAAGGCCTTCCTGCAGCTCGGTCTGATCGAAAGGGATCGAGATGCCACTCGCTTTCTCTAGCTCCGTAACCCACTCGAGTGCGTCACTGAAGAAAACATAGTCGAGTACCGCTTCAAGCGGGTCCTCTTTGGCGTCATCGCCTCGCCCTTTTTGTTAGCAGCGTCCGTCGATCATCACCTGAGCAAACAGAACTGCCAACTCGCAGAAGAACTCAAGAACAGCATTTATGCTGACAACTTCATGATGTGTGCAGACAGTGAGGAGGAAGCAAGACGGAAATGCATCGAGGCGAAGGAACTGCTAGCTTCAGCACAAATGACATTGCGCGAATTCACAAGCAATAATGCTGCAATCCACGAAGAATTCGCAGACGAGCCGGCAGAAAAAATAACGAAGTTCTTAGGTCTCATATGGAACACTGAAAAGGATGTTCTCTCGATCAAGACCGGCCAAAAGAGAGGTGAAGTACAGACGAAAACGACAGTGAGCGCTGAACTTGCTGCCGGTTTCGACCCGCTAGGCCTCATCAGTCCTGCAGTCCTTCCTGCTCGACTATTCTTACAGAAGATCAGCAAAAAATACGACTGGAAAACAGCACTGGACGGCGAAGACCAACTTGAATGGCAACAGATCTCAGGAGAACTCCTGGAACGCCAGATGTCCATCAAAAGGCAAATAATCGTCAACAGCTCCACAGAACTTCACTCCTTCTGCGATGCCAGTGGTAATGGCCTCGGAGTAGTAGTTTATCTCCGAACTACGACAGAAGGTGGAATTCACGTGGTGCCTGTGCTTGCAAAATCCAGAGTTGTCCCATCCTCAGAAAAGGACAAGGAAGAGAAGGTCACGATTCCCCGTTTGGAACTAACGGCAGCACAGATTGGAGCCAAACTTCTATCCTTCACAAAAAAGGAGCTCAGAATCCAGCCGAAGCGAACGATCCTTTGGACAGACAGCCGATGTGTGCTCGCGTGGCTGAAGAACGAAAAGCTGGAAAAGCTGCCTCGTTACGTCGGAAACCGAGTGAACTCAATTCTAGAAGAGAAAATCGAGCACATGAGATTCGTGCCGACCAAAGAAAATCCCGCAGACATCGCATCTCGAGGAGTCCCTTTCGACGAGCTCCAGACATCTCAACTCTGGTGGAATGGACCAAGATGGCTCACAAAGGAGGAATCCGAATGGCCAGAAGCACCTCCTGTCAATGGATCCGAAGAAGACAACGAGAATGATGAAGAGATCCATCTCCAGACAGCTGCCGTCACATCGAGCACCTCCAAACTGAAGCTGTCGCCTATCTCAATCAACACGGAAAGGTTCAGCAACCTCAGCAGGCTCCTCAATGCCACTTCTCAAGTCATCCGCTTCGCAGCTCTCATGATGAAGACTATTAACAAGTCTCCCCAAACAAGATGGCTTCAAGTCGCGACAACCTCAGCAACTCCGAGTGCTGATGAGCGAAACAACGCTCTTCGCCTCCTTCTCATGCAATGCGCTTACGATCATCCTCCAGACAAAGATTTGAAAACGAATCTAGACCTTCAAGATAAAGATGGAATCTGGACGTGCCAAGGTCGCCTCGGCAATTGCGAACTGCCAGCGAGAACACGCCACCCGTGGTTTGTTAACGCGAAGTCACCCTTGGCGCGAGTCCTCATTCTCGACGCACACGTGCGCAGTGCACACAGCAACTCCGCAAATACGGTCGCAACTCTCCGACAGAACTTCTGGATCAACCGAGCAAAGCAGTTGACGGCGAGCGTGATCAGCTCATGCAATAGCTGTCGAAAGCGAAAGGCGACCCCTTTTGCTGCTCCACAGATGGCTCCACTGCCTCCGGAAAGAGTCATCCGTTCGCCCGCTTTCTCCTCCACTGGACTCGACTACTTCGGCCCTCTCTCAACCATCAGAAATGGTCAACCACTATCGCAATGGGTGGCACTCTTCACGTGCAATTCACCTGGAAGTAGTCAATGATCTGTCTGCAGCAAGTGCCATCAACGCAATCAAGCGATTCATCGCAAGACGAGGGAAACCTGTGAAGATCATCACGGACAATGCCACCTGCTTCACACTCGCCCAGAAAGCGTGCGCTGAGGCCATCGGAGACCTGAAATGGCAATTCATTCCTCCGAGATCGCCTTGGCAGGGTGGGTTCTATGAGAGGATGGTGAAGGAAGTGAAAGTATGCCTCCGCTCCACAGCCGGCAAGAAGAAGATCGAAGCAGATGAACTCCAAACTCTGATGGCAGGAATTGAAGCCATTCTCAACAATCGCCCACTCATTCAAACGGGTGACGACGGTGAAGTCCTTCGCCCACAAGATCTTCTGCAGCCTCTGGTGAACACGACGCTGCACTCCTTCGAATTCGATGACTACGACGAGGACCAACCGAAACGCAAACTACTCGAAGCATGGGAAGCGACGAATGAACTTCTCGAAAAGTTCTGGGACATCTGGACCCGGCATTATATCCCTGCATTGCGAGAACGGCATCAACAATTCATGAAGCAGAATCGTAGTCGAACCAACAGAACTCCAAAGATTGGCGAAGTCGTGATAGTCGTCGATGAACTCAGGAAGAGAGACGACTGGCCACTTGGAAGAATCGTCAAGCTGCACGAAGGAGCAGACGGAAACATCCGCACAGCTACAGTACGAATGAAAAACGGGCGTGAGTTGAAGCGAAGCGTCACGCATCTTCTCGCACTTGAAGGAGAAGGAGATACGCTGCCAGCAGAAGTTACAGAAGAGGCAACCGATATTACAGTTGATGCAGTTGACAAAAGGGCACAAGAAAAGAATCAACCAGAAGGTACGAGCAAGAACACGACTCAACGACGCTATAACCTCAGGTCAATCGCGAAACAAGCTGTGGCGAGCATGTTTCTCATCCTGATCTTTGGAAACGGGACACTCGCTAGCCGATGCCCTAACGACAAGGCACCACTCGGATCACAACTCTACTTCTTGGAAGAGTGCCAGGAGTACGGTGTCGCTGCCTTCAAGAAGCCCGACGGCTCACTCTGTCACTTGTCCCGAGAATGTCCTGGAAACGCCCTGCGTAACGAATCTGGAGACCTCTGTGGCCCTCAATGCAGTTGTGAAGAATGGGCAAGTGGATGCTCTCACTACCAAGGCATGTTCACACACAACTCATCCAGCAAGAATGAGAAAACCAAAGCAATCCTCGCAGATATGAAGCCAATCTACTGCTCTTGGCACCCGAATCCAAATTGCAGCAAGGATGAACTCCAAATTGACGTCTCTCAAGTTATGTTATTCGATAACTCATATTACCCTCTGAAGGAGATGAACATCAAGTTTACCGAGATCGATCGAGCACACTGCAAGGGACAAGGAGCCAAGACTGGAACATCCGAATACTGCACTCGCTTTAATTGCACAGAGAACGGAACTGCTTTCTGTTTCCTCCCGAAACAGCCGATAGCTCTTCTCGTCACCAAACAAGGAAATATCGCAATAAAGCAGTGGGGCTCAGTGTCAAGAACAGTCTACGGCTTCAAGAAGGAAAAAGAAGAGTGTACCACATGCTCAATCTCCTGCTCAAACGAAGGAATTTCTGCAACCAGTGATGGTGTTCGACTGATAGCCGTACAAATGGAGAAGTACTCGACAATGGTCGAGCATCCCACGCAACAGCAAGAAGTGCGCTTCCCGCATTCAGTGATTGCTATTCCGTACAACGTGAACGTGAAGATGCACAAAGGCAGCACTGTTGTCTTTGACAAGGACATTCACTCTGAAGCCAGAAACGTCTGCGAAAACATTACATGCACACTCTGCTGGGAAGCCATCATCCACCTCCAATGCTATCCGAAATGGATGATCGCCCTACTCATGGCCGCCGCATACATCCTCCTATCACTAGCCGTCATGCTTCTGAGTGCCAGCCGATGCATTTGTAAAGCGCTTAAAGGAGGCGCCAACTCTGCCCGCCTAGCCAGCAGAAGCATCATCACAGTCGGGAGGGCCGTCGCGAGCTGCATCGGAAAATGCATCCCGAAAAGGAAACGCCATAAGGAATCTCGAATCCGTCTTGTCAGCCTCAAGAAGCGGAAAGAAGCAGTCCCGCTATTAGCTCTAGCTGTGATTCTATCAATCTTTACTCCAGCTTCAGCGTGCGACCAAACAATCATCATCACCACCACCGAGGACTTATGTCAAATCCAAGACGACAAGACAGTGATTTGCACATCCATTGATGTAGCCAACTTCAACGGAGCTGCAACAGGTGCAATAACCTGTCTCCAATTGAAGGACGAAAATGGCAATCCTGCAGCCTCAATCCAAATACAAGTCGAACAGATCGCTAACAAATACGAAAAGCAGTTCAAAGTCGCCACAAGAGCCTTCGAGATCGAGACAACATCAGTGAAGAGGTGCGCTGGATCTGGAAGCTGTCAAGAAAATCGGTGTGCTATTATGGCAACCGATGAGGAGATAACTGAACTCGGGTATGTGAACAGATTCCCTGGAGTTTCTGGTTGTCTTGGAAGTTCCGGGTGTCTCTGGAACGGCTGCCTTTCTTGCAACAGCGCATGCACCTTCTTCAAATCAGTAGGAAGACCAACAGATAATCGACTATATGAAGTCTTTCACTGCTCCAGCTACCTGTCTGTCGTGACAATCAGCATCGAATTTTCAACCAACAACGAAACAGAGAAGCAGTTCTTCAAAATGTCACCAGGAATGCTGACAACCATGAAAGGAATCCAAGTGAAGATGAACTACGTCATCGAACCGCCCATGCCAGCCTTGACGACAGCCTTCGTATCAGACGGAGAAGTAGTGGCTCTACTGACGCCTGAGGAAGAAAGAGAAGCATCAGTCTTCCCATGCAACTCCTCAGATCTCAGCCAGTGCCAATTCAGAAAGGAAGCTTGTCAGTGCAAATTAGCTGACGACGACTTAGTCAAGTGTGCCTGCGCAAGTGGACAAGCAACCGCAAATGCAATTCGAAGATGCACACTTCCACAACGGCAAGGTTCAGTCTGGTTTGAAGCAGAAGGCAGTTCGGTATCTGTGGCACAGCCGACCGCAGTTGCCGATCTTTCGATTAGAATCCAGGACTTGAAGCTCGCTCAGATCGAGTCGCATGCGAAATGCATGATGGATTCAACAAGCATGGTCGGCTGTCATAGCTGTAGTGCTGGGGCAACGCTGACGTACGTCTGCACCTCTACTCCCCATGCAGCTATCGGCCACCTGAACTGCGATTCAGGAAAAGCCCTCTCTGTGAAGTGCACGCCCGAAGCCATTACGAGGATGACTACCTTCACTTCTTCCACCTCTGAAGTTCAAGAGAACTGCCAACTAAGCTGTGGTCGCGAACAAATCAAAGTCAAGATCAATGGAACTCTCAAGACAATCTTCGATGTAAGCGAACAAAAAAGCAACACTCAGTTCGGCCTCATCATTGCCACTCGAAATAATATATTGGCCCTCCTTGCAGATCATATGTCCTATTCTATTGTTCTAATAGCATCATCAATCATGGTCATTTTCTTCGTCTGCAAAATCTGTATGTAGCTTTCTGTCTTCGCTAATTTTCTCTCCCCCAGTGTCGGCAAGTGCCGAGTCTAGGAAGTTCTTTTCTCCCATCCTACTAATGAATCATTCCTCCGCTTCATCTATTTTTGGTAAAGGAAAAGAATTCTAGATGAGTTGTTTTTCACCCTTCTCTTCTGCCAGACATATGAAAAGGTCTATATGAATCACCATCTCCTCCTCTTTCCTTGATATTGTGATAGAAGACAGAATGTCTGGAATGCTTTCTATCATGCTTTAAAAGGAGAAGTCAAGCACTTATTATTCATTTTTCTCTCTTCATTTTGATTTTATGTTTGAGATGAACGGTTTAATTACCCAAGTTTGAGGGACAATAAAGGATACCTGTCTTCTTGCTCGCAACAGTTACCGTGACCTTATCCCCTCTATCTAGTTCCGGTTTTCCCTCCGCCTCGCGCCCTCTCCCTCGGGTCTCTCCGCTTCTTCTTCTCCTTCTCCGGCAAGGGGAGTACGAGCAGCGACTTCCGGATTCGACTCCGCCACTTCGGAACTGTCGTTGCCCGCCGAGCAGCGACTCAGGATAGGAAGCAAAGATATGAAGAATCATAAGCGTGATAGATGGATGGAAGAGAGAGAGACGGGGAGAGAATCAGAGAGAGACAGACAACGAGTGAGAGACACAGAAAGAGAGACAAAAAGAGAGAGGAGAGAGACAGACAACGAGAGAGAGAGAGAGGAGAGAGATAGAGACAGACAACGAGTGAGAGACAAAGAGAGAGAGAGGAGAGAGACATAGAACGAGAGAGGAGACAGATAGAGAAGAGAAAGAGACACACACAAAGAGAGAGTGAAGAGAGACAGAGGGAGAAGAGAAAGAGAGAATGGGAGAGGGAGAGGGAGAGAGAGAGAGACAGAGACAGAGAGAGAGAGAAGGGAAAGAGAGAGAGAGAGAGAGAGAGAGAGAGAGAGAGAGAGATCCAACCCCCTTAATCGCCGCTCGCAACGCTGCCAGAGTCAGCCAGTCACGGTGGGCAAATGCCAACTCTGAACATGATTATTGTTATTCTTGTTTTATTAATATATTTAGTCTTTGTTTTATTCTTACACAGAAATAACAACACTCTTTTCCCGCATCAACAATTGAACACAGTTTTTGTGTGAAGGCAGTGAAAATGCAATCTTCTTATCCAAAACGGCGAATAAACGCCACTGAATGATATCCAAATGAAAACAAGAGTGTGGGTGGTGGATATACTACCCGGAAGGCAGGGCACATTACTTCCTTACTGGCCATATATCAGACCCATATCAAGAATAGCGACATATATGCCCGCTATTAGGGTCCGATATCTGAGCCTAATTAGGCTACATTTCACCCCATGATCCAAACCCCCACCTCGGAAGAGCCCTGTGACAGAGTCATGCCGAATGATGGTGTAGATGTAGCATGTGTTGAAGAGGAGAAGAGCCGCCTTCACTACGATGGCAGCCAAGCCGAGGCCGGCGCCAAAGAGGTATAAACAATGTTGCCAATTACTTTTGAAATATAAATTCTGAATTTCAGGATGTGAAAAAA
Source organism: Allodiplogaster sudhausi (assembly GCA_945643635.1). Taxonomy (NCBI): domain Eukaryota; kingdom Metazoa; phylum Nematoda; class Chromadorea; order Rhabditida; family Diplogasteridae; genus Allodiplogaster; species Allodiplogaster sudhausi. Next base: position 3,724,101 of record CALZFC010000248.1, read on the forward strand.
GAAAGCGGCGACCTGCCTATTGGCGCCATCGTTGGTGGCGGTGGCTTCCTGGCGCTCCTTGCCATCTTTATCGGTGTGTTTAGGAAAGCAATCGATATTCGATTGGTCGATATTTAATTATTGATAAATCATAATTCGATGAGAATCAAATTTATATTTTATTCGATAACGAGCCATAATCGATTGATGGCCAATTCATAATTCTGAGCTTTCAGTGGTCGGATGCATCATTTATTGGAAGTGCCGCAAGACAGTCGCAGTCGTCGTCAAGAGGGATGAAACGGATCAGGACCGTCAGATCCGCGCGGATGCGCAGAGTTCGTAGTATTGTCTTAATACTTTATAATGTGTCTATTTTATAAGTTAAGCAGCAGTATTATCTACTTTATATTGTAGTGTACTGCTACTCGACACTGCAAAAGTATACTATAATGCAAATATAATTGCTGGAATCTCACATTAGAGAGAATTCGTAAGAGTCCTTTTCAGATAGCATTAAAGCATTCAACAAAGTTGTTGCCGACACTGTGATGAAGATGTGGTACGACTTCATCGGAAAGGACAATAAGGTATTCCGACGTTCTTTCTCTGTCTAATCAAGCTGTCTTAAGTTGAAAGCCTCCGAATAACTGTAAAATGTGGTGTAAAATGTAAGCGAATATAATGCAAGAAATGCAGTAATTTGTGAAAATTATTAAAAAAATAAAATAAAAAATTTAATTTCAGGGAGGAAATGCTCCTGCCAACGAGCTGATTCCGAATGATGTATATGATAAGGACGTCATCCATATGTTAGTATTTTTTTCGGCGAAATGTTTTTACATAAAAATATTCTGATAACATTTTTAATAAAAAGTATATAACGTAGATGTAATAACTTTAAATATATTCATTATAATAATTTATTTGCAGCGTAAACCTTCCACTCGTTATCGCTTCCATGGTCGATCCGAAGTTGCCCGACGGCAAGAAAATGCACTGGAACTTCGTGAACGACGAGAAGACACTGATCGCGGCCATGGTAAATGTATGAAGTTTATCGATCGAAGACAATCGATCGATGTATTCAAAGTCATGTCGACAAATTATTATTATGAATCATCTTTTCCAGTGCCCGAACACCAAGCAGCTGCCGCACTTCTTCCTGAGCGCCGTGCACCTCGGCGTCGAGTGCATCGTGCAGCTGACACGTCGCAACGAGAAGACCTACGACAAACATAGTGATGTATTGTATATTTAGACACTTAACTCGCATCCCATCTCTTGATCATGAAAATGGGCGTTAATTGGGTTTGGCCAGGCCATATCCTTAACCTTTACGACTTCTGGAACTGATCATTTCTACCTTTGCAGATGGCAGAGTACCTTCCACAGTGCAAGACCAAGTTCTGCAAGGGGGTGATCGGCAAAACGAGCATCGCCGTTCAAGTCGTCGACGTCGAAGCAAAAGTATAAGACCACCCCCCCCCCACTTTACTATTGGATAGACAGACCCATTTTCGATCCCCAACTTATCGAATCATTGCAGCCGTCGTTCATGCGCCGCCGCCTTGAAGTCGAGGTGAAGGACGAGACCGGCAAGTCGGTCGTGCACTCCATCGAGCACTACCAATACTTCGACTGGGAGGACCACGACCTGCCCACCGAGCGCGGCGGCATCCTCGTTAGTTTTGGCTCCGCCTACCCGTCCAAAATGGATTTCAACACCTGATTTTTTGATCGTAATCCTGCTCACCATTCAGGACTTCACCGAAGAAGTCTTCAAGTACGCCACGTACGCGAACAAGTGCACGCTCGTCCACTGCCGCGGAGGAATCGGGCGCACGGGCGCCTTCCTCGTCTGCCTGGTTAGGCTCCGCCCACCCCTCCATTAGTAAACCTCTCCTAAATCGCCTTCACTTTCAGACCATGCTGAGACGTGCCTTCGACGGCAAGCAGCTTACGACTGAGGAAGTCTTCGGGATTGCGAAATCCATCCGCCTTCGCCGCTGCCGAGCCATTCAGGAACCGTCTGTAAGGGGATCTCGTCTTTTCAACCTCGTCACACCTTCGCCTTAATGTACCCTGACCTTCTTTAACCTCTTCTCGCTTTGCAGCAGCTTGCCTTCGCCCTCTACATCGCTGCCTACACGCTGATCCAGCTGGCGGACCTTCCGGCAGAGAAGCTCGACCTCATCAAGGACTTCGCCGTGCAGTGCAACACCGCCATCATGTACGTTCTTGCTAGGGCTACAGACTTAGATATCGATTGATTTCAGCGACGCTCAAGTCACGCAAAAGGACAAGGAAAAGCCGGAAAAGGCTGAGAAGGCAAAGGCAGAGCTGCCAAAATAGGCGGGAAAGACGAGCCTAACATGACACACCCTTTGACCCCTCTCCATCTATCCCCTTGACACCTCCCCTGAACACCTCCCCTGAACACCTCCCCAGAACACCTTCCCTGAACACCTTCACACTGACCCTCTGAATAAAGAAGATAAAGGGCAAATTAAAAGAATGTTGTTATCGCATGTACATCAAGTTAAGTCTGAAAATTGGTGGGAAAACAATCAATCAATCTTTGAATTGGAAGGTTCGAGGCAAAGAAATTGTAAAGTAGGAGCAAAGCAAAAGAAGTGATAAAATTAAATTTAGTGGTCGCTCACTTCTCCTCCTTCCAAATCAGTCTGTCTTGTCTCCTTTTCTATATTCAGTGATATGCCCAAGTGGACAATCCGATTTCTGTTTGCAGACTTTTTCCATGTTATGCAGATCAAGTCATTAAACCTTAGTCGACTCAGAAAAAATACATCGCTTTTCCTGGATTCTGACCAACACAAACGTTGTGTCCAAAACATTCTCAAAAGATGGTATGTAATTTATAGAACTCGAATAGCCATCTAAATAAGCTCACCTGTTCTCGGCGAATATATTGTATATATACATGGAAATCACACATTCTCTTTATTCTTCCTCTGTTAGCTCGGTCGGCTTCTTTCCTACACTCCATTGATCAAGAAATGGAAAAAAATTGAACTTATCTCCAATGAGTAATATTGAGAAATTTCATAAGAAGGAAATGAATTCTGTAAATTCGTGGGAAGTAAAGAAAATCAATCCTTGATCGGGGAAAAAGGAAATTAAAAGAAGGGGAAACAGCAAGCAAAAGATGAAAAGGAAATGAAAAATAAGAGCAAAGTTTCAATAAAAAACTTTTTAAGTTTGTAAAATATTTGGGGTTAAATTAAGGTTCCGGAGCAAAGAAATTGTGAATGAGCAAAGTAAAAGAATAGATAAAATTACACTTATCTCCTTCAAAATTTTGACATCCAATACTTTTGTTTAGTCTCGTTTTCTGCAATCAGTATTGTGCCCAATTGTCTTATCCGACTTGGAGTTTGCCTTTTAGCTGTAAGCTTTATATTTTCAGATAAATTCAAAACAAAACCAGAGCTTCAATTCAGTCGTGCAAACTGATCAACTTTCATCCACTATTCTTGTAATGACAAAAGATCAAGAATAAATTAATCTGGCATCAGAAAACGAGTCAGAGCTCATCGAAGCTGCCTCCTCTGCTGTCATCGCCGATCCGAGTCTCCAACCCTAAGCCAATAACTTATCAAATCAATATGCAAAATGAAAATGATGAAAAAAATTAATGAAAGTCATTTGGTTCAAAAAGGAATAATAAAAAAAGATTTTAAAAAAATTGCCAAAAATGTCGAAAAACGCCAAGATCTGGCGTTAATCACCGTACATGGGGTATGAATGTTTGGTGTGTTTTTGTATGGTAGGATGCCGCCTCTCCCTACTGAAATGGCGATGTACTATTGTATTCGTCTTGTCCGATTCCTAATTGCAACCTACTGGTGTAATTGTAAATATTTGTAGAGAGAGGAGAGAGAGGAGGGAGAGGAGAGAGAGGAGGGAGAGGAGAGAGAGGAGGGAGAGGAAAGAGAGGAGAGAGAGGAGAGAGAGGAGGGAGAGGAGAGAGAGGAGAGAGAGGAGAGAGAGGAGGGAGAGGAGAGAGAGGAGGGAGAGGAGAGAGAGGAGAGAGAGGAGGGAGAGGAGAGAGAGGAGAGAGAGGAGAGAGAGGAGGGAGAGGAGAGAGAGGAGGGAGAGGAGAGAGAGGAGAGAGAGGAGGGAGAGGAGAGAGAGGAGAGAGAGGAGAGAGGGGAGAGAGAGGAGGGAGAGGAGAGAGAGGAGGGAGAGGAGAGAGAGGAGGGAGAGGAGAGAGAGGAGAGAGAGGAGAGAGAGGAGGGAGAGGAGAGAGAGGAGGGAGAGGAGAGAGAGGAGGGAGAGGAGAGAGAGGAGAGAGAGGAGGGAGAGGAGGGAGAGGAGGGAGCTCTCTCTACTTATTGCTTCTTGTTGTGAGAACAGCTATAGGTCAGAAGAGCCACCATGTGTGTGTGCTCTTCTTTGTGTTCTTGTGCTCAGCCAGCTGCTCTTCCAATCTCTCCACTCGTGCGCACATCTCATCCTGTCCGTGCATCTCCTTCTCCAGTTGGAACTCCAGGAGATGTTCGTTGAACTTCTTCTTCTTCTTCCTTGATATTGTCAAGCCAAGGTCCCTGGTCGAGTAGAAGCCGGCCGTGGGAGAATTGTCAAGCCTGCTCTCTGGTCGAGTAAGAGCAGGCGAGGGGAATGTACATATGTATGTGTTTCTGTCGCCCCGGATCTCCCCTATTACGGTTGAGCTTCTTGGTTACACATTTATCGTTTACATTTACTCATCATCACACTTAACAGAAGGGGGGCCAAAGGGGGGGGAGGGGAGATCCGCGGAGAGGGGGGAAGCTGCCAGCCGTCCTCTGAAGGTGTTTTTCTCCCACTGCCGGCAGCTTTCCCGAGTGGCCTCACCCCCCAGGGGTGGGGGGCGGGGCCACTGCTCTCTCCCCGCCGTAACATCCCCCCTTTTAAGGTATGATTGGTCCCTCAATCTATTACAAGAAAGAGAGCGAGAGATGTAAAGAAAAATTAATAAAAAAAAATAAACATACAAAATGTGTCCTAGTGTCTTCTTTATTTCACACGAATACACGAAAAAAAGTTTCGGAGCGCCGATAAGGGATCGAACGAATGAGAATGATGTAGAAATTTTGAGAGAGAGAATGAGAGAGGAAAACAAAAATGGGAGATAGAAGAGTAGGAAGAGAAAGAGAAAGGGAAAAGACTGAGCATCTTGGCCATACGTATTGCGAGACGTCAAACGGGCGGTACCTCCTCATAATTGTAGTCTTCAGCCGGGACCTCCATGTTCGGCTTCAGGGCCCGGTCATGACAGATTCATGCATTCTGAGCAGTTTAACGTTGTTTTTCTTCAAGAATAGAAACAAGAAAGATTTAAAAAAAAAAGTAGATTACGACTAATAATTGAATAGAATAATTGCACGGACTTGTCCAATTCATCGAAATCGTTGCGTGTAGTCTGCAGGCAGATGTATGCTGCCAGAACTGAGTGGATAGAAATCTCCGTGTACGGGAGCAGAGAGAAGAAAAGTGAGACCCCGAGTGAGTGCGGAGGGGCAACTGGCGATGACCACGAGCAGGCCTCCCATCTCTCTCTCTCTCTTTCTCTCTCTCTCTCTCTCTTTCTCTCTCTCTCTCTTTCCGCGCAACATCTCTCTGTCTCTCTCTCACACACTTTATCTCTGTCTCGCTTCTCTCTCTCGTATTGCTTTCTCTCTATTACCGCTCTTTGTCTCTCTCTCTCTCTCTCTCTCTCTCTCTCTCTCTCTTCACTTCTCCCTATATTACACTCGGTCACGCTATCAGCTTCTCTCCTCCAAATCTCCCGCCTTTCTCTCTCTCACCAACAGCTGCTTGTCACGCCTCGCCAATTTCTTGCAAGTAAACATAGTACGGCACTTCAGACGAGATATCCCTTTTATCGCCCGAATCAAACCAATCCTTTCAGTCGCCGGCTAAGAAAAGACTCTTCACACGCCTACACTCCATGATATTTGTTCTGTTAATCTTGGCACTTACAATTGGTGCTCAACCTTGAGCCATCTGATTTGTGGGTGTCAAGATCATGTCGGCCAGATAGGAAAAGCTTGCAGAATGCACCATACTCTTCACATTTTCAACAACTTAGCGATTTGGACTGCTTGAATACATTAACTTCTCAACAGAATTTTTAAATTTTTTTCTTCAAAAACTTACAAGCAAAGACACCAAGAACAGTAACACATTCATGATTTATCAATTCATCTCGGATGACGTCACCACAGAAACAAGTGAGAAAAAATACGGAAAATAAAATTAATAATTAAATATGTTAGTAACAACTGTACAAGTTGCGAGATAATAATAGAGAGAAACACATTAATGCTCGAGAGAATAAATAGAAAAGGAGCTCAGGAGAAGATGTGTTCTTATGCATTTCAAGCGCACTAAAAATTAAATTAACAGACAGGCAAGAAGACGTCTGTGAACAAAAATTACATATTAGGACCCCTTTCAATTGATGTTGTAGAGAAGGTTGGATTGGATCATGGTTTGGGAGGTTATACTATTAGGTTTACGATGCCCTAATTAAGGAAACATCTGGTGGTGGTGAGAAATATACCCTGAGGGGATTGGATCAGGTTTACGATGCCCTAATTAAGGAATAGGGTTAATCAACGTGTATATGTATATGATGGGGTGAGATATATACCCTGTTACGGTCGGGTTCGGGTGACCTTGTGGCGGTCCCCTAGCCGCCGTGTCGTGGATTGGGACTACTTACACATTGTTACTTTACAAGTCTTTATTATCTTAGTTTTACTCATTCCTAGCAGTCAGAGAGAGAGAGAGAGAGAGAGAGAGAGAGAGAGAGAGAAGAGGGGGGGGCAGGCCATGGGGGCAGCCGTCTCCTTGCGGCTCCCGGCGAACACTCGGCTAAGGAGGCTGTTCTTGGGAGGCGTGTCCTCCGCCGCCTTGGTCGGCTGCTGGCTCTGGTCCCGGGCATGACATCCCCACGTTTTACAAGAGTGGCCTTTCACTCTAACTAAGTTAAACACAGAAAGCGGAGAAAAAAAATGAGATAAACTATTCGTAAAGAAAGAAGAGGAGAGAAAGTTTTTTTTGAAGGCACAAATTGTATCATGTGAGCGAAATGAGAAGTGGAGGAAGAAGTAAAAAAAAATTTTTTCGTTTTGGGAGGAAATACGACTTCAACTTGAACGAGAAAGAAAATGAACAATCAGTACACAAAGGAACAAGAAAAGAGCGAAGGTGCCAAGCGCGCGGGAGAAAACGATGTGAAACAATCGTGCGAATGAAAAAAAAAGAAAGAGGAAAAGAACCTCAAAAAAAGAAATACTTTCATATTGGAAAAATGACGTTTGGGCCGAGTTTTTTCTCTTTTAGGCACGAGATAAATTTGAAAAATAATGAAAAATCGATGGGAAATGAAGACGTGATGTTGTGAACGTTCTGATTGTGAGCGCACGGGAAGACTCATGATCAGATATATCTATCGATAGAGGGCAAGGCTGGGCATCACTTGGTGTGCTGTCACAACGAGTGAGGGGAGAGGGAGGGGAGGGGGAGAGAGAGAGGAGGGAGGGGAGGGCGAGAAAGAGAGGAGGGAGGGGAGGGGGAGAGAGAGGAGGGGGAGAGCGAGGAGGGAGCTCTCTCTACTCATTGCTTCTCGTTGTGAGAAGAGCCTGGTTCAGAAGAGCAGCTAACTCCACGCCAGCTGCTCCTCCAATTTCTCAACTCGTGCGCGCATCTCATCCTTTTTGTGCTTCTCCTCCAGTTGGAGCTCCAGTAGGTGTTCTCGATGACGGTGTTGAACTTCTTCCTCATTTTTGTTCTGGTACAAATCATCTATGTGTTTCCCTTTTGCTCCTCTCTCGCCTCCACTTTCAATAGCATAGTGTGCACCGTGACTTCTTCCTTCATGGCATCGTCGTATTTGTTCTGAAGATAGCTGACCGTCTCTCTTTCGCTGCTTAGAAGCTCCTGGTTTTCTTGGAACCTCCATGTTCGGCTTCAGGGCCCGGCCATGACAGATTCATGCATTCTGAGCAGCTTAACGTTGTTTCTTTCTTCAAGAATATCAAAAAGAAGGATTTAAGAAAGGTAAATTACGAATACTAATTGAATAGAATAATTGCTTGCATTTACCCAATTCATCGTAATCCTTGCGTGTAGTCTGCAGGCAGATGTATGCTGCCAGGAAGGATAGAAATCTCCGTGTAAGGGAGCAGAAAGAAGAGCGATGTGGCACCGATCGAGTGAGGAGGGGCAACTGGCGATGACCACGAACAGGCCTCCCATCTCTCTCTCTCTCTCACTCGCTCTCTCTCTCTCTTATCGCTCTCTCTCTCTCTCTCTTACCGCTCTTTGTCTCTCTCTCTCCATTTCTCCCTCCATTACACTCGATCACGCTATCAGCTTCTCTCCTCCTTTTCTTGCAAGTAAACATGATATGGCACTTCATAAGAGATATCTTTATTTGTTCTGTTAATCATTGCAGTGATGATCCGATACTTGAGAGCAAGCTCTTCACATTTTCAACACTTTTTGGACTGCTTTAATACATTTATTCTTATTTCCTGCAATTCTTCTAAAACAGTAGATTCGTGCAACAGCAGTACTGGACATGAATGTGTAGTCACAGTAGAATGTGTTGATTCCATCACCACCATCCTGAAATTCGTCAATTTCATCTTGAGAGAGTCCACGATTTTACAGGAGTACACAAATTCTTGCATGTAATTCATTGAATTCAAGATGTTTCTGATCGTGTTGTAAGAGATTGACGATTCATGAAGGAAGGACATGAGAGAACTGTCTTTAAGAGTTCCTTTTTCTCGGTAGATTCGCGCACAAAGCGTGTGCGTGACCATCAGATGTACATCGGTCTGATTTCACGAGATGAGCCATCACGGATACGATACACAGTCAAACAACTCGCCAGCGACTTCAAGGCCGGGAGACTGCCACTGCCCGATCTTCAGCTACCTCCGGTAGTCCCCGCCCCAGGGGCGGGACTTCCAGAGGGTAGGTCGACCCTGGATCATGACAATATAAATGCCGAGCAAAAAAAATGAAATTAGTATGTATATTAAAAAGAGTAGAAGGGAAAGGTCCTTTTTTCTGAAAAGCATGTGGATGTTGAGATAGAAATGAGGAAAAAAAGGATCCAAGAAACGTTTTTTTCTGTTTTTTTTTCTTCTTTTCGCAATCAATAAAAACGCGGGCAATGTATAAAAAAAACGGACCTCAGCCATATGCTTTGCGAGACGTCAAACGGGCGGTACGTGCTCGTGATTGTAGTCAGCCACGGGACCTCCATGTTCGGCTTCAGGGCCCGGTCATGACAGATTCATGCATTCTGAGCCGTCTAACGTTGTTTTTCTTCAAGAATAGCAAAAAGAATAATTTATGAAAAGTAGATTTTGAATAATAATTGAATAGAATAATTGCACGGACTTGTCCAATTCATCGAAAGAATTCCGTGTAGTCTGCAGGCAAATGTATGCTGCCAGGAGTGGGTAGAAAGAAATCTCAGTGTACTGGAGCAGAAAGAAGAGCGATGACAGCCCCGAACGAGTTCGGAGGGGCAACTGGCGATGACCACGAGCAGACCTCCCATCTCTATATCTCCCTCTCTCTCTCACTCTCTCTCTCTTTCTCTTTCTCCCTCTACGTCTCTCTTTCACTCGCTCTCTTTTTCCGCCACATCTCTCTCTCTCACTTTATCTCTGTCTCGTTTCTCTTTCTCTCTCTCTTACCGCTCTTTGTCTCTCTCTCTCTCTCTCCACTTCTCCCTTCTTAACACTCGGTCACGCTATCAGCATCTCTCCTCCAAATCTCCCATCTCTCTCTCTCTCTCACCAACGCAAGTAAACATGATATGGCACTTCACACAAGATATCTCTTTTGTCGGCCGAATCAAACCAAACCTTTCAGTCGCCGGCTAAGACAAGGCTGTTCACACGCCAACACCCCGTGATATTTGTTCTGTTAATCTTGGCACTTACAATTGGTGCTCAACCTTGAGCCATCTGATTTGTGGGTTTCGACGTCGGCCAGATTAGAAAACCTTGCTGGATAACATTTTCAACACTTTTATAGGTTTGGACTACATGAAGAATGAACACCAACTTTTCAACAGAATTTCATTTATATATTTTTTTCTTTTTTTCTTCAAAAATCTACAAGCAAAGACACCAAGAACAGTAACACATTCATGATTTATCAACTCATCTCGGGTGACGCCACCACAGAAACAAGTGAGAAAAAATACGGAAAATAAAATAAATAATTAAATATGTTAGTTACACCTGTACAAGTTGCGAGATCATAATAGAGAGGAACACATTAATGCTCGAGAGAATAAATAGAAAAGGAGCTCAGGAGAAGATGTGTTCTTATGCAATTCATGCGCACTAAAAATAAAATAAACAGACAGGCAAGAAGAAGTCTGCATGTGAACAAATTTTTTTTTATATATTAGGACCTTTTCAATTGATTTTGGAGAGAGAGTTGGATTGGATCATGGTTAGAGGGATTATACGATAAGGTTAACAATGCCCTAATTAAGGAATAGGGTTAATCAACGTGTATATATGATGGGGGTGAGATATATACCCTGAGGGGAGACTTGAGTTACCGTGACCTTATCCCCTCCATCTAGTTCCGTTTTGCCCTCCGCCTCGCGCCCTCTCCCTCGGGTCTCTCCGCTTCTTCTTCTCCTTCTCCTGCAAGGGGAGTACGAACAGCGACTGCCGTATTCGACTCCGCCACTTCGGAACTGTCGTCGCCTGCTGAGCAGCGACTCTGGAGAGGAAGCAAAGATATGAAGAATCATAAGTTTGATTGACGAGAAGAGAGTCAGAGAGAGAGAGAGAGAGAGAGAGAGAGAGAGAGATAGGCAGAGAGAGAGGCAGACAACGAGAGAGAGACAAAGAGAGAGAAGGAGACGAGAGAGACAGACAAGGAAGGAGAGAGAGAGAGAGAGAGAGAGAGAGAGAGAGTGTGAGAGAGAGAGAGATCCAACCCCCTTAATCGCCGATCGCAACGCTGCCAGAGTCAGCCAGTCACGGAGGGCGAATGCCAACTCTGAAAATGATAATTGTTATTCTTGTGTTATTTATATATTTAGTCTCTTTTATTGTTACATAGAATTAAGTAATTTCTTTTGTTAATTTTCCATTTTCCCGCATCACAGTTTTGGTGAATGAAAGCAGTGAAAGTGTAATCTTCCTATCCAAAACAGCGAATAAACGCCACTGAATGAGAGATAAATGAAAACAAAAGTGTGGGTGGTGGATATTGGGCCCGGAAGACAGGGAACACTACTACCTAACGGGCCCTATATCAGACCCAATCAAGAATAGGGACCTATATGCCCACTATTAGGGTCCGATATCTGAGCCTAATTAGGCTACATTTCACCCCATGATCCAAACCCCCACCTCGGAAGAGCCCAGTGACAGAGTCATGCCGAATGATCGTGTAGATGTAGCATGTGTTGAAGAGAAGAAGGGCCGCCTTCACTCCGATAGCAGCCGTGCCGAGGCCCGCGCCAGAGAGGCAGCTCTGGAAATTACCCTTTTTATGACATAAAACTTTAATTAATGCAGTTTCTAACAATGATAATAATTATTATTATTACTACTATTATTATCACTATTATTGTAGCAGTTAATGTGCATTACAAAAGTACAAAAAAAATATCGTCTTTAAATTTAGCATAACAACTATAGACTCTGCGCGCTTCTTTTAATGACATAAAACACCTAATTAACTTTATTATTATTGTATTAATTCACACACAAGGTATAAAAAATTTTAGCTTTGCAATTTTTTTTGGCTAAAAAAACATTTTATTATTATTAAATGTTAATAAAATAAAAATAAAACATTATGAATTTTACTAATCTTTCTTGTCTCAAAATTTTTTTTATTGAACACCTAATCAATCACCGTTCCCGTGGACAGTGCGTGTGTAGTGACAGCGATGGTGATGGACTTGAAGCTCGTGATGCCGTCAGCTTCATCAATTGCCGGCGAGATGGCGCCCTCTGCTCGTGGCGGCAACCAGAAACGATGGCACGAATCCCAGACCTGAAGTCTACTTTTTTTTCTTCATTCAAAAATAATTTTGTATATTATGTTTATTATTATGATCATTATTTTTGCATAATGTCTAATATAACGCATATAAAAATACCTTCTCAGGATACCATAGACAAAACGGAACAACAAGTCTTCCACAAGATTACCAACAATTGAATTATAATTTCTACCATATTTAGATTTTAAGGAAACCCCCTTTCTGATGCACTGTATCGTGTAGAACGAAAAAAAATTACGGTATTTTAAGTGTGTTTGAAAAGAGAATGCCTTTTTAGTGCGTCTGTGAAATATACCGTAATCTCAACCGACCAGGATAGTCCACGTAATGTGAAGGAGGGAAAGAAGCATGGCAGAGAGTGCGAGATGCAGCGGCAGGTAACGGGAGACGGCCGCGTACAGTACTCCACTGAAATGAGAGAAAAAAAATCAATATTCAAACTTCCCGCCAGGAAAATTTATTCGTACGAAACCCGAAGCAAATCACAAACTTTCGCTCTTTCTTCATTATTTCACTGATAATTACTTTTTGCGTTCTATTGCTTCTCCCAAAATGTTTTAAGCAAAATTCGATAACTCCAAATAGATCAACGAGTACTATTTTCATTTCCCATTTTTCAAATTTAGCGCCAAAAGATTCAAAAGTTGCCTGGTTCTCACCCCGATTGCATTGTTGCCGGAAGCCCGCCAATGACTCCCGATCCAGCAAGGGCAGCGAAGACGTTCATTGAAATGAAGAGAGAAGCAGTCACGCCCATTCCGGTGCCGCATACCTGAGAAGGAATCATTTTGTGATGATACAGGGATCGAGAGATAAGTGGATAGAGAAGATGGAGAGGGAATGAAAGAGAAAGAGAAATACAAAAAGATATATATATATATATATATATATAAATATATATATATATATATATATATATATATAGAGAGAGAGAGAGAGACAGACAGAGATTGAGAGATAGAGGTAGAGAGATACAGAGATTGAGAGAGAGAGAGAGAGATTGAGAGAGAGAGGCAGAGATTGAGAGAGAGAGACAGAGATTGAGAGAGAGAGAGATTGAGAGAGAGAGAGAGACAGAGATTGAGAAAGAGAGAGAGACAGAGATTGAGAGAGAGCGGAGTTCCAAAGGCAGCCATTGACTACAAATTCCGGTCCCATTGATAAATAGCAGTCAAATGCCCCAGAACGTTCCAAAAATCTGAAGTCCGTAAGATTCATCAAAAGTGCTGGGCCAGAGGAATGTTGTTTTTTTAAGGGGAGAGGGGGGGGGGGGAGAAGAGTGGCCAACCAACCAATGCGAGGAGATGCCTGGCGTGTGCGAGTGGGCGCACGGCTTCTGTGGCTGCGCCGGCAGAAGAACCCGTGGCCAGAGCGACGTTTCGTGCCGATAGTGTAGAGAGGCCTCTGGAAATCAAAAGATCAAAGAATGAGAAGTAGAGGAGAGATCCAAAGATAAAACATATTCAAGGGTGTTCAATCAACAAATAGGCGTAAACCGGAATTGAATTATTACAAACCAAACTAATGCTCGCATGGAACCAAAGAATACAATAGAATTTAATAATAAATGGGAAGTAAAGATTTCGATGAGGAAAAAGAAGGTTCGTGACCGACTCCTTTAAAGTGTTTAATAAGAATGAGAAACCTTTGCGCCTTCTTGAGCAACACAAAGCACGCGATTCGCGCAAGCTCCTGCAGCACCAGAGAAATGACGAGCGAGAACCTGGAAAAGGACGGATTTGGCCACGGATTATTTATTTGAGTCTAAATTGGCATTGTAATTCAATCCAAAGATAACATTATGTTTACTTCAAAATAAAACAGCTCGGGCATCTTCCGATGCGTTCATTAAATAATGCGAATTAGTAGCAGGAAGTTTATTCAACCCACTAGTCAGGAATGACTGCGCACAGCTCCAAAGGGGTTGCAACATTTACAAAACTTAAAAGAAAAGCATGATGTCTGATCTCTTTTCAACACCCCCAATATGCCCCGACTACTATTTCAACACACACATTTATGGGGAACACTTGACCCGCGAACACTCTGTGGCTCGGGGATGGCATTCAAATCAGGCAGATTTATTCGGTTGGATAATTAAACGAAAATCAAAGAAGATTAATCATGTTTGGCTTTCGTAGCTTCCCCTTCAAATCATCAAAATATTTCATTAATATTAAAAAAAAAATCACTCCTCTAGTTCGTGGCGCATATGAGTGCTGCAATAAATGAAGACAAATCATTTTGATAAAAAAATTTCCAGTACAGTTACTCGCAAGTAAAGTACAGTACCTCGAAAGACCTGCCCTAGAATTCGACAGGCACAAAGAAAGAACAGAATCAAGAAAAACAAAAAAATTCATCCAAAACATCCCCTTCATATGCGTGCTTTTTCAAATTATTTCCTACTATACTCACCACATCTGCTCACGGAGCGGCAAGACGGCAAACCAGATGAAGGACGTGACGAGCAGCGAGAGAAGCCACATGAAGGCACTGGAAACAGAATTCTTTATTTCACATTTTAAATGTACACTGGAACTGTATAATAATTACTCGTTTCTTCTTTCAAATTCACATGGAAAATATATCAGGAATTACTATTTCTAACATAAAATTCAGAAATATATCAGGAATTACGTATTTATTTCTACTTTTAAGTCGCACACACACACACACAAATATAGTAAAACGCACTGTATCGGCCAAGTGCTCTTTCAATCAAAAAAAAGCAACATTTCAGAAAGGAATGAAAAAAGAAGCGAATCCAAAAGTAAACCACGTACCCAAAGACGAACAATATAATCTTGAGCGGGTCTGGCGCGATGATTTTGGCGAAGATGGCCGCTGCTGGCGCCAGCGCCACGAGGTAGCAGCCGACCATGAGTGGAAGACCCATTCTCAAATTTATACAGAGAAAATCAACTTCTTTTTAACAAATCTTACGAAATAATACAAGCCTTCATAAATAAGGAAATCGAACGAGACATAGGACAATTTGAGCCTCCGGCTAGCCTCAAACTCTTAACTGATAAAGGCATAACAAAAATGCCTTGCTTGACGCCACGCGATCCCCTAGCAACCGACTTCAATCAACAACGACTCCTTACAATGAATAGACATGGCCATCGACATTATGGTGTCATGAATTACACCACGTCAACCTTGTCTTTGAAATGCACTATGCGACCACAACCAATATACACCCAATACCACCTCACATACCACTCATCCCGCTCGCTCTACTTTAGATTCCATTTAGTTATTCATACGGCCATTACTTAACCGAAAGAGATTGTATTCAAAGCTTGATGTTGAAACCGTTTATTCAAGGGAGGGAAATGTGCATAAAATATCCACGTCGTCCATATTCGCATAATTTTACTACTTCCTTCTGATGTGCACGTACGCAAAAAGATGACCAACACTCAAAATGGCCTACAGATATAAGCCGGGGCCAATGTGATAGGCATCAGGAAAACAATAGCACACATCAGTCAGTAATACATCATAAATACAATTTATACACGACACGCCCATCAAAGCAGTTTTAAAAATAGCGCGTATCCTTTATTTATTCCATCGATTGTTACGATTAATTTTCATTTGTCGCCAATCATTGGCAATGTGCCAGGAAAATGATAAAAAGGACGGCCAAAGGAAAATGGGAAATAAAGAAGAAGAAGCCTAGAAAGCAGGAACAGAACACATGACAGGGCTATAAGCTACCCGGCACTGCAAGTCGAAGGTTGACGTGGACCCAGAAGCTTCTTCGTTAAATCAGGAAAAGGTAGAGAATGAGAGAGCGAGAGAGAGAGAAAGAGGGAGAAATAGAGAGAGAATAAGAAGGAAAGAAAGAGAAAAGAAGAAGGAAGGAAAGAGAGTGAACAAGATAGACATAGAAATAGGCTACTAGAGAGTTAGAGAGCGAGAGAGTGATAGAAAGGGAGGGAGAGAGAGAGAGAGAGAGAGTTACAAAGGCAAAGAAATGGAATATCATAGAAAGCTAGCGTAGAAGATAAAACATGACTCTCAAAGACTCCGATTACTGTGACTGGAGGTCCACTACTATCCGTTTGATGATAGTTTCCATACATTATCAGAAGGGCACCTCGAAATTAATGGAGACAAATCGATACAATGGCCATATGGTAAGAGGGAAAACACAACGGAATGCGGTACGAGAATAGAATGAATGGTTTGAAACGTTTCCTCCTTCTTTCTTATGGCCACAATGGGAACTGGGAATGTTGCATCCCCTCCGGGAGCTCTACCAAAGCTTCATCCTCTCCTTTCTTCTCAATTATTCTACCCGCGAGGTGACAGTTGATGTGTATGTTCTTTTTTTCTTTGGAAAAAAAGGGAGGATGACGCAGTGAACTTTTGGTGAGGGAGAAGTCGGATGTATGGATTAATAAAGATAATACAAAGAAGAAGAAGATAATCTTGGGGGACCAAGTTGGGTCGTGGATATATCCATATTGCAAAATCGATATCTTCTCAGTTGACTTTGGCATAACTGGGCGGCGAGAACTTGCGTCGGAGGGCTTTGATGATGTAGAGAGGAAGACAGGAGAGCGCCGTAATTGCGGTTGTCTTCACTGGAAATATATTTTAATCGTATTTTCTTTTCTTTATTTCATATGAATGAAAGTATAATATTATTTAAATACATACATTACCTAAAAATACAAATAAATTCAATGAAAATAGTTCATTTTTTAAAAACGAGTATAATATAATAAAAAATAAATTATTTATAAATACAAACAAATGTGAATAAAAAAATTACCGCTTCAGATAAGAATGTAAATTAATAAAAAGAAAAGGAAAAATACTTGAAAACAAAACTGACAGACAAACTGCCAGGAGAGCACAAAATCTCGGTCAAAGTACTGCGGAAGCACCATGAGCGAGAGGGCGTACAATCCGAGTGACATTGCCTGTGGAATAGGAAAGAGTTCATCCATCATCTAACATAATTTATCTTCTTTCTCTTTCTCTCTCTGTCCCTCTCTCTCTCCCATTCTCTCTCTCTGGCCCTCTCCCTCTCCCTACACACTCTCTCTCTATCGTATTTTCTCTCTCTCTGGCTCTCTCCCGCTCTGGCCCTCTCCCTCTCCCTCCACGCTCTCTCTCTCTCCCGCTATCATCCTTTCCCTCTCTCGAGCTTCTCTCTCTCTCTCATCTCTCTCTCTCTCTTCCTCTCCCTCTCTCTCTCTCTCTCACAACAACCGCCAAATCCAGAGCAGTCCTACTGTAATCCAGCTACAGTATTCTTCTTCGCAGGACCATGACAGATACCGTAATCCTAACCTGAGCGAGTAGCATGGCCCAGTGCCACGTGTGCACCGTCATGGCGACCATGATGAGTTCGGTGACGATGAGGGCGGAGAAGGAGATGGACACGACGTGCAACATGTCCGAGTCGAACACCAGCAGTGCGCCGTACATGATCACCGAGCCTGAGTGGGGGGAAACATCGATTATTAACAGTTATTGATTTCTTTTAAAATTATAAATCAATCGATAAGTAATAATTTTTTTTTCAAATTACTGAACAATCGATAGTTAACAATCAACCGATAATCAATTAGCTATGGATCAATTAGCTTTTTTTTTTTATAAATCCCGAAGCAAAAATTTTCCCAACAAAAAACTTAGAGGGAATATTAAGAATAGAGAGAAAAGCCATGTTCCCTTTCATTCCAGTCTCTTTTCGTGCTTCTCCTCTCTCTCTCTCTCTCTCTCTCTCTCTCTCTCTCTCTCTCTACCTTTCTAAATCGATCTCACCTACCTATGTATTCTGAACGAACCCCCTTTTCCACCCTCTCTTCTCCTGATTCCCATAAACTCACCTTGATAGAGACTGATGAGGACCCAGATGCAGAAAGTCTTGTAGGAGAGGGAGCGTCCCTTGCCGAGTTCCTTATACAACTCCGGGTAGGTCAGCGCGTTTCTGGCAGTGACATCGCGGTCCACCACCAGCGAGAAGACCGGCAGCATCGTGTAGGCGGTGGAGTAGCTAAAAGGTGGGGCATTAAAAAACTACACAGCCGGCGGTTACTACTGGGAAAAGTAATAAAATGAAATAATACGAAATACTGTATATACTCCACTAGGTAGGCAAAGGAGTAGTCCATTCAGCTATAAGCATAGTTTAATTTAAAAAAGAGAAATATTATAATTAAGGTAACCTCGATAGAGCGAGAGAGAGAGAGAGAGAGAGAGAGAGAGAGAGAGAGAGAAAGAGAGAGAGAGAAAGAGAGAGAGAGAGAGCGAGAGAGAGAGAAAGAGAGAGAGAGAGAAAGAGAGAGAGAGAGAGAGAGAGAGAGAGAGAGAGAGAGTAGAATCAATCTCAAGTTCAAACTACGTACGCGACCATGAGGATGCCCTGGTAGAGGGAGACACTAGCAAAGTAGAAGACACACGAGAAGATCGCTTGCATTGTAGAGATGATGAGGCCGCTGTGAAAAAAAGTTACTTTGTTAGAAAGTCTGCTCTTTTTCTTTCAAGATATTAAAATGTCATAATCATATTAAAGTGCAAAAAAATAATATGAAAAGAACAACATTATAAACAGAAAATAGGGAAAAAAAGACTTTGTCTAGTTATATTGTTTACAAGTAACGAGTAAGCAAAGTAGTAAATATAGTAAGTAGTACAGTAATTGATGCCCTACCGATGCATGACAAACTGCGAGAGAGCGCAGGATCTCTTGTAGCAGAAGCGGCCATGCACGAGGAGAAGACGGCAGATGTGCGAGAATTGAGTGATCGAGAAGTCGGCTGCCAGCGACGCTTGCTTTCCTGAATCATAGTAAGGGTCAATGGCATTCCATGGCCATGATTATACTCACCATTCCAGCATCACATTTACAATAATGGAGATGGAGGATATGACTGAAGAGAAGAGGGGAGAGAAGGAGAGAGAGAGAGAGAGAGAGAGAGAGAGAGAGAGAGGGAAAGAATAAAAGACAAAGAGAGACAGATTGAGAAGAGGAGAGAAATCGTAAAGAGAGACAGAGATACAGAGAGAGAAAGAGAGAGAGAGAGGAAATGAAGAAGAGATAAAGAGAGAAAGAGAGAGAGAGAGAGGAAATGAAGAAGAGATAAAGAGAGAGAGAGAGAAAGAGAGAGGGAGAGAGAGATGGAGAAGGAGAGAGACAGGGAGAGAGGGATGAGAGAGAGACAGAGAGAGAGAGAGAGAGAGAGAGAGAGAGAGACAGAGACAGAGTTAGCCCCGCCTACCTTCATGTGCATCGATGCCAATGCCTGCGTGTGCTGCCTGGATCATGCTGACATCGTTGCCTCCGTCTCCGACCGCAGCGACACGAAGGGGCTCGCGATATCTTGAATAAGAGGAACGAGTATTTTATTTCAATTTTATTAATTGTTCATACTAAATGGTGATGTAGAATAAAACAACAAATTAATAATAATAATAATAATATTAATAATAATAATAATAATAACAATAATAATAATAATCAATAACTCCACCATACTTCATTACTCTATCATTCGTATTTTACAATGGGCAGAAAAGAAAAAAAAGAACAGAAAAAAAGGGAAAAAAGTCGGAACACTTCGTTATGCGCTCTAGAGGTTTTATAATATCAGTTTAACTTTTTCGACCTCTTCTCTCTCCCCAATCACTAAATTTTTCTTCTATAATCCCTCAACTTGCTCAAACCGTGAAAGATTCCGAGAAAATCACCGACTTCTTGAGCAAGTTCACTATCTGAGCCTTCTGTTCGGGCGAGCAACGACAACAGACAACCGCAGTGCAGGAGCACACCAATTCGGCCACCTGGAGAGAGAGTGAGAGAGAGAGAGGAGAGAGAGAGAGAAAGAGGGAGAGAGGGAGGATATATATACATATATATATATATATAAATAAATAAATATATATATATATATATATAGAGAGAGAGAGAGATACAGACAGACATAGACAGACAGAGAGAAAGAGAGAGAAAGAGAGAGGGAGAGAGAGAGAGAGAGGGGAGAGAGAGAGAGAGGGGAGAGAGAGAGAGAGAGAGAGACAGAGAGAGAGAAAGAAAGAAACGACAAGGTATATCCCACCTCTGCTTCGTAATACTGCAAGCAGATGCTCAGCGAGCTACCAGACATCACAAGGGCCACGTCGGTCTTTCTGTAAGTAAATATCTATTTTCCCTATTTGTTCCTGTTGTTAACCACATGGATAGAAAAAAACAGTCTAAGCCATTAGCCACTTTCCATGAATGTAATAGCAGGAAGAACAAATTTGTACACCTTTGCTTGAATCCACCAGTAAAAAACATTTGAACTTCAAAAAATTTGGGTCTATCTTTTCTTTTTTTTGTCATACTTCATCGATTCTACCGTAATCCTAGAGCTCCTCCCTATTCTACCGTAGTCTTCCCTTCTACAGTATCCCAGAGTGTGACCTGCGGAGAGCGTTGAGCTCGGCGTGTGCCTCTGTCCTCGTCTGGACATGCCCAAAGACGTGAACGTTGTCCGCCCTCGAGAAGAGCCCGCTCGACTTGGCAATGCAAATGGCCGTCTCCAACTTGTCGCCCGTCAGCATCCAGATCTTGATGCCGGCGTTTCGAAGCAGTTCAAGAGATCGAGTCACTTGGTCCTAAAATAAATGGGGTAAAAAAAATGAAAATTGAAACTCATAAAATATTTTTTCCACATAGTATTTTTATACTCAATTGATCTGTCTAATTATATAAAAAAAATTAGAACGAAATGACTTTGGAAAATAATACTTTCTAGAAAATTGTTTTATGATAAAATATATTTTCGCCTAGAAAGGCTAAATAGGCACTTTAAATTATCTTAAATATAATTATATAACCAAATAATTTTTAAAAAATAAGAAGAAAAACCCCATTCCAAACCTGTAGCCTATCCTCGACGCCAGTCAAGCACAGTAGCTGGAGGTCAATCTCGAGCATCCTACTAACGACGCCGGCCATGTTCTCAGATCGATCGGTCAGCGTGAGCTTGGCTTGCTTGTATGCCGCGTCGAATGCCTCGTACTCGGCCTGCGAGAGCACCTTCTTCGCCACCACCAGAGTGCGCAGGCCTGAAATGGATTATGGAAATTTATCGCAACCACGAAGACTCACTTTTGAATTCCCGCCTTTCTACCTGAGATATAAGGGCCAGAAAGCAAGAAGTGATTTAGAGAGACGAGACTAAATAGTCAGGCAAATTCAAATAAATTACGGTCGATTTTCGCGTGCTTCTTTAAAGAAGGGCGATCACCGAAAAAATTGCAATTGTATGTTCAAACTTGCAAAGGTTTCAAACGGAAGTCCATTTAATTACTCAAAAAAGTACGGTAGACGAGATCGCTAAAGTAGCGCTGGTTTCCAAACGAGATGTTATTGCTCGTTTACTAATTTCATACTGTTTTGTCTAATATTCATTAGTTTATTGTAGAATATTCACATACGAAAGGGATAAAGCATGAAACAAACAAATGCCTTAAAATATTTGTAAATTCAATCTTCCCGCGATGGGTAAGTGGCAGCAAATCTACTGTCGAGTGCTGTAACACCACGTTTTTGCACTGACACCAATCACAAATTCAAAAAATTGCACTTTCAAGTATCTTAAACTTGAATATGGAACTTTTTTGTGGCTTTTCATTTGCCTTTTCTTTTTCCTCATGCCCGAGACTATTCCAAAATAGCTAAGATGTCTCATAAATCGGCAATGACTTTTCGGTGATCGCCCTCTTTCAAGATGTCAAACACTTGTTAACACTTTGTCAAACCAGAAGTTCAGGTTTTCCACCGTAATCGAATTTACGATTAAACTCAAGTTTGTGAAATAAGAGCAATAAACAAGGGTTCACCTCTTTTCTGCTCATTCCCTATCCATTTCTTCACCTTTCATTCTCTCTCTCTCTGTCTCTCTGTCTCTCTCTCTCTCTTACACTCTCGTTCTCTAACCCTCTCTGGCCATGTTGGAGCACTCCTCCTCTAGCCAGTCGTTGTACTGAACGATGCCTGCCATCACCGTGTCTGCTCCCTTCATCAGAAGTACGATCTCGTCCGTTGTCTCATCCTAATAAAGAAATTAATTAAACCAATCAAAATTCTTCATTTTAGAAAAAAAAACAATTACAAATAATGTTTAAAAAAGTCACAATAAAAAAAAATAAAAAAAATCACAGGTTTTTTGTCTTCGGCAAAAAGTAGAGAAAAGAAAGTAGATTAAAAAAAAACCTTGACAATTATGCCCATTCTCTTAGTCTCTGATGTGAATGGGAACACGTGCAGAATGTGGAAGGATCTGAATGAGTAAGATAAAAACATGTTTAAATACTTATTTATTAAATAAAATAGCACAAAACAATTCCAATATGGTAACAACTACTCACTTACTTGCATACTTTCGTTTGTTTGAAGGGTAAAATTCAGCGAAAACAAATAAAGGAGGATAGAGAACGAGAGAGAGCGAGAGAAAGGGAGAAAAGGAGAGAGAGAGAGAGAGAGAGAGAGAGAGAGAGAGGTAGAGAGAGAGAGAGAGAGAGGAGAGAGAGAGAAAGGGAGAGAGAGAGAGAGAAAAAGAGAGAAAGAAAGAAAGAAAGAGAGAGCAAAGAAGAAAAGAAGAGAACCTCGTCTCTCCGCCAGCCAGGTGCAGCTGCATCGAGAATGGATCTCTGTAGGTGAGTGCCACTCCGACTGCCTCCGTCCACTTCACGAGGGCGACCTGGAAGATATTCTCGTAATCAAAGGAGAGCATTTTGAGCTATCGATTCATGGGCAATTATTAATTCTATTTCTTCTGGCTCAGTGATAAGAAATTGAAAAAAAGACAGTTAGGTGAAAGAGAGAGAGAGAGAGAGAGAGAGAGAGAGAGAAAGAGAGAGAAAGAGAGAGAGAGAGAGAGAGAAAGAGAGAGAGAGACGAGATAAAGATAGTGACACAGAGAGCGAGAGCGAGAGAGACGAGACAGAGAGAGAAAGAAAGAGAGAGAGAGACGAGATAAAGATAGTGACACAGAGAGCGAGAGCGAGAGAGACGAGACAGAGAGAGAAAGAAAGAGAGAGAGAGAGAGAGAGAGAGAAAGAAAGAGAGAGAGATAGATCTTGACCTCATCAGGACTCGCCGCCTGGTACGCCGTCGCTCCGCTCTCCTTGATTGGAGTGACGTTGTGACACAGAGCAATTGCCTAGAATTGGAATCAGAATTTGGTGCAAGAACGTAAATAAGTTTACTACTTTCTAAATAAAGAATGTTCTAATTGTATATTCATAGTGCTATGGTCAGTCAAGGAAAACACTAACGATTTATAAAAATAATAAAAGATCCTTCAAAGCAACTGATACTATCTCTATCTCTCCCGCTCTTCATCTCCCCCCCCCTCTCTTTCCTTTAATCTCTCTAATCTCTCTTTCTCTATAGCCCCTCTCCATCTCTCTCATTTCTCTCCCTCTCTCTTTCATTCTCTCTAATTTCTGTTTCTCTATAGCCGCTCACTCTCTCTCTCTCTCTCTCTTCATCTCCCTCCTCTCTCTCTCTTCATCTCCTCTTTCTCTCTCTTTTTCCCTCTCTCTAATCTCTGTTTCTCTATAGTTCCTCTCAATCTCTCTAATCTCTGTTTCTCTATAGTTCCTCTCAATCTCTCTAATCTCTGTTTCTCTACAGCCCCCCTCCTCTCATTTCTCTCTCTGTCTCTCTCTCTCTCTCTTATACTCTCTCTTTCACTCTCTCTCTTTCTCTCTCTCTCTCTTTCTCTCTCTCTCTCTCTCTTTCTCTCTCTCTCATTCCCCACCTCGACCGCCGTCTGTAGCTTAGCCGATATGGAGTGCTTCGCGAGTCTTCCTCCGTATGCCTTTTGCACGTGTTGCGCGACTTCTTCGAAAGAATCCGCTCCGAACGCAACAGTGCCCAGGTGGATCTGCGAGTGAATATCTTGGAGGTAGATTTAAAAAAAAAAACTACTTTCTATTTCATATAGTCTTGTTTGTAAACGCTTGATAATAATAATAAAAATACTACTTTCTCTTTTATATATTTTCTAATAATCAAAAAAGTAATTATTTTCCCTTTAACAAAATATACAAACGACTTTTAATAAATAATCAACAAAAAAAACTTTAAGAAAAGAAATAAATAAAATCAATAAAACAATTGGAAACGTGCCGAAAAAATTAATACCTTCTTAAAGTGCATTTCGTTCTTGGTGAGCGTGCCAGTCTTGTCTGAGAGCAGGAACGAGATGCGGCCGAGTTCTTCAGGGATCGTCGACGAACGGACGACCGTATCCGGGATCTGGCGGTCGCGGCCGATTTGCCAAGCGAAGAAGAGCTGGAAAAGAAATTAATTAATTAATAATGTAAAAAATTAATTAATTATATAAAAAAAACTTTTGCCTATTAATAAGAGTAGAGAAAGGTAATTAATAAACAGGAACAAAAAAACACATTCTTGCTTTACTAATAAGAGTAGAGAAAGTTACTTTATATCTAAAATAAAATAAAATAAAACACATTTCTTCGCTCTGGATTAGAGAAAGTCAAATAATTAAAGTAGAGAAAAACTTTTGCTTTAATATTTATGGGAGTAAATTTATTTTTAAAAAACGCACACATTTTGGCTTCACAATTTCAATTGCTAATTGTTGGCTCATTACTATAAACTTCACAATTATGAAGCTAGTCAGAAGAGGAAAAAAACATATATCACAAAATAAATAAATTCTAACCCTTCCCATTGTACTTCGGAGGGACAAATAATAATACATATAAAATGAATTGAATACTCACCTTGGCCATGTCCAGGTTGACTCGAAGAGAGATCGGAATAATGTAGGAGAAAAGAAGCACAAATCGCATCAAGTAGCGGTACCTTAATAAATACATATTTTTGGTATCATAAAAAGTACATATTTTATTTACTTTTACAATCATATAGACTCTTCAGTTATATATGTTATAACGGAACCAAATTTAGAAAATGATATCTTACCACATCGAATCAACGCCTTTCATGACAACCATCACAGATGCGAGGAGAAGCACGAACAGGAAGAGGACCTTGGTTAGATTGTTCACCTGAAAAAAATTTTTTTTTTAAAGATTACCGATAAGCGGAAAAAAAACTTCTTTTTAAGAAATATATTTTACAAAAAAAAAATTAGCTCCGCCCACCTCCAGATCGAGAAGGCCCACTTTGCTCTCTGGAAGAGTCGTGTTCATGACGGAGCGAGTTTCCCTTCCGGTGTAGACAACAATTCCAAGTGCCGTCCCACTCGCCACGACCTTAATACAAGAAAATAATTAGAAATACTTTTGGACTCTTTTTTCTTTATATTTTTTTTCAAAATTTTCATTCATTTCTTAT
Source organism: Allodiplogaster sudhausi (assembly GCA_945643635.1). Taxonomy (NCBI): domain Eukaryota; kingdom Metazoa; phylum Nematoda; class Chromadorea; order Rhabditida; family Diplogasteridae; genus Allodiplogaster; species Allodiplogaster sudhausi. The sequence continues at coordinate 3,749,513 of CALZFC010000248.1, forward strand.
TGCAGGAAAAATGCCTACATCAAAACAATCACTTAAGCTTCAATCCCTTTCATGTGAGCACAGTTCTAATAATGTGATGGAATATTTATGTTCTATTAATTACAAATGTACGATTGCTCTATATCATCTTCTCTTTTTACTCGACTTAACCCCTTAATTTTAGAACCTCTCCGCTTTTATGGGATTCCCGAGGTAGCTAGCTCCGTTTGTGCCTCATCTTTGATTGAGCTCTCTATGCAAGCAGAATGCAAAGAAAAATTCATTCGGAGATGCTCTATCAGAGTAAATAGTTGGTATACAAAACAGTATACAAACAGTATACAGTTAGTTACTGATAATCCAAAACTCACCGTATTTGCCCACAACACGTTCTCAACGTTCAGCGAGCCATCAATGACGGAATCCTCAGAGGTCACCTAAAGGGAAGGAAAATCAATAATGATGCCAAATCGAACATTTATAACTTTAAAGGTATTAAAAGAAAATATTTAAAAAAAAATAAGAAAAAAAAACGTAAAAATGAAACTCTTTAATAAAATAAAAGAAGGACCAATGCTCAAACCTTGAAAGTTCCAACGAAAGCGTGGATGTCTTTTTGCGGCTTTTCGGCATAGATTTCGCAGTTCAAATCCATGATATCCTGGAATAAAGAGGATAGAAATAAATATCTGATAACCAAATCTTTACCCAAACAGGCGAGAATCTATGCCTTCACTCGTCTACTTTCATATATCTATTTACTCCTATTCCAAATTCCCCTTCTCTCCCTCTCTTTAATCACACTCTCTCTCTCATAATTTTTCCCTCTTTCTCTCTCTAGTCTCTCTCTCTCTCTCGCTCTCTAGTCACCCTCTCTCTCACTCTCTCTCTCCTTACACTCTCAGTCGGCAATCTCTGCGTGTAGTCCATGGCGAGCTTGAGCTTCCAGTCTGTTTCACCATCAAGTTGATCCGTTCGAATAAAGCAGCCAGTCTGTGAATATTTAATACTAGTTATTAGTGTCAATAATTATTTTTTATAATAAAAAATAAATATTTCTTACAATAAATATTCACAACATCCTTTTTGTTACTCTTTCCCTATTTTAATATAAATTAGGCGTTATCTCGTTGTTATCATCAAGTAAATAGAGGAAAATAAAGACAAAAACTCTTTTAGAAACCTTCTCCGACGTCCTCAGCAGCACAACATCTGCCGGCACTCTTCTATCCTTCTCAATCACCAGAACATCACCGACGGAAATGTCGCTAAACGAGAAATTTTTTTTTACGTTTATAAATATGTAAATGGAGGTATCTAACCATAAAGTTGGTGATAGCAAGCAAATACCCATTTACATCTTCAAAATATGAGACTTATTGTAATTAAATGAATAAATATTAATAATTATTATATAGTAAATAGTAAATAAAATCTATAAAGTATCCCAGATGGAAATACAGAATCCTAGATGGAAATCTAGAGTATCCTAGCTGGAAGTCTACAGTATGCTAGAAGGCCACCACTGACGAGCTCTTCGTCCAGACCCGCGTGCCGTCCCTCGACAGCTTCTCGTATCGCTCGCTGTTCATCTCCTTGTCACGGAGGAAGCGCACAAAGTCATCAAGAGCCTCGCGAATCAGCGTGATTGTCAGAACGAATCCCTGGAATGGAGAGTACGGTAGATTTGGGCTTTGTAGACAACACGGGCAATAACTACGGTATTTTTGTTAATTAGGACACTACTATAAAAAAACACACATCTGGAACTGATAGATATTTCACCTAAAACGTGGCTATGGTCTCGCGTCTTCACAAAAAGTGTAGAAAATAATTTGATTGTTAACAAGCGCAATTCACTCCAATTAGAGATTTTGAAGAGCTAAAAATGTTGCAAATTATTTTTCTTTAATAAATGATTATTAAATTCTCAAACTCACCAGCGGCCCCCAGTAGGTGATGGGCGCCCCAATCTGGATCATCGGGATGAATTGACTGCACGCCATGAGAAGGAAGTAGAGATTGAGGAAGAACTTGAACTGCTGGAAGAGAACCTGGAAAGAGAAAACAGAATAAAAATTGAGAGTAAGAGAGAGAGAGAGAGAGAGAGAGACAGTGAGAGAGAGAGAGACCGAGCGGGCGAGTGAGAGAGAAGAGAGTGAGAGAGAGTGAGAGAGAGAGAAGGGGAGAGAGTAAGAAAGAACATCATGATAAAACCTACTAGTGCAGGTAGAGAGGGAGAGAGAGAGAGATAGACAGAGAGAGAGATAGAGAGAGAGCGATAGAGAGAGAGAGAGAGGGAGAGAAAGACAGAGAGACACACAACGAGAGGTAGAGAAAAAGAGAGGAAACAGAGGGAGAGACATAGAAATGACTGACCAGTGGCACGAACGAGAAGACATTGTACTTCTGGTTGCAGACGACGTTCTTGGTGTACGAGCCTGCGCCGGTGAGCACGGGCCCATATCCGATTCGGACCGTTCGCGAGTGCAGAGCTCGGCGGCGGCCGAACAGATTCGCGCAGCAGCTAGAGTAACGACATTATTATAGAAAATAAATATACTTTTTTATTAATAATAAATTATAAATTGTTCCATTTTCTTTTCATTTTAGTTCACCACTTTTTAACTGCAAGTGATCTTTATCAATTGCATTTCGTTTTTTTCACAACTTTTTAAAGAAAAAATAGTAACATTCTTTATTTAATCGATAAATCTCCTAATAAATGTTCTCTTTTTCTCTAATTTCGTTTCCCTCTCCCCTCTTCCCGCGCTCTCTCTCTCTCTCCACCTCTTCTTCTTCTTGCCCTCCTCTTCATCCTCCTCCTTAATTGAGACGGAGCTCGTGCCGGCGAGTGATCGTGTTCCCAACGATCCTGTCCCTCTTTGCTCCGATCCTCCGTCTCCCTCGTTAACCACGAAAAAGTTATCGTGGCCATTTGAGCCGGCCGCCGCTCGTGCCGCTACCGTAGTAGAAGATGTTGTTGTGCGGTGCGGTGGAAGCGGCGGCGGTTTTGGCGGGAAATTTGAAGGGCAATTATTAGGCTCCGCCCCCTGGCAATTCTTCCCAGCGACACCGCCCATGCGGTGCGGTCATAGAGACGATGCGAGACGTGGGAGTGTGCGCGGGGCAACAGCAGCCACACCAGATGACGTCACTTGGCTCCGCCTACTTTTTTTAGTCGCAGGCTCCGCCCCTTTTCGCTCCTAGGCTCCGCCTCCTTTTCCGACTGTTCAGCCGAGTCCGCTTCTCACAGAGTATCAGCAGGAAGTTCGCTCGTTCGAACTACAGTAACTAGTCAAATACAGTAGGATATACAGTGAGAGATCACGAACACTGCGAGAACGCGAGAATGGCGATTGGAGAACGGAAAAAAGAGAGAGAGAAAGAGATGTGATGTGGTCATAAGAAGCTCGAGCATCTCATCCTGTTGACCAAAAAAATTTTTTGATAAGGATGAGAGAAAGTGAGCAAAAAATGTATACTAAAAGCAGGAAAAGGCAAATGACCAAAGCAGAAAGCGATGGAGACAGAGAGAGAGTGAGAGAGAGAGAGAGAGAGAGAGAGAGAGAGAAATAGGGAAGACTACGTGCATGGCACGGGAAGGAAGATGGGAGGGGTCAAGCTTAATTCGTCAGGGTGGGCAAATTCGATTAGTCCCAGCAGTGCCATGAAGGATGCCGGTGAGTCAATCAACCGCAATGATCACCAAATGGTTGAGCAATTGAGAGAGAGATAGAAGAGAAGAGAGTGCGCGAAAGAGCGAGAGAAAGGGAGAGAGAGAGAGCGTGAGACAGAGAGAGAAAAAGAGAGAGCGTGAGAGAAAGAGACAGCGAAAGAGAGAGAGAGAGAGAGAGAGAGAGAGAGAGAGAGAGCATGAAAGAAGCAGAGAGAGAGGACAACGATCACAGAAGGGTTGGTGAATAGTAAATGACTGTAGTTTGGTAGAGAGTCGCAGAAATAAACTGGAGCGAGGAAAACAGATTTCATCATCTGAATTATTTATTTAAAAAAACATAATATTTCACGCTATATACAAGTTGCATCATATTATAGGGCAAGCTGGAAGGCAAGCCACAAATATTTGATGGCAGACCACTCGTTTGGACGGGGTAAGGGGCAAAATGATACTGCAGAATAGCTACTATACATCTGACTGTTGACATCTGATATTCTCTTCTACACCAGCCATGTACGCCGGTGAAAAACGTACTTTTCAGCTCAATGTGTACTTGCAATATATGAGACTTCATTCGTCTTCCGCGTTTATAGAATGCTCTCGCCCTCTTTCTCTCTCTCTCTCGCTCTCTGTCTCTCTTTCTCTCTGTCTCTATTTCTCTCCCTCCCTCTCTGTCTCTCTTTCTCTCTGTCTCTATTTCTCTCCCTCCCTCTCTGTCTCTCTTTCTCTCTGTCTCTATTTCTCTCCCTCCCTCTCTGTCTCTCTTTCTCTCTGTCTCTATTTCTCTCCCTCCCTCTCTGTCTCTCTTTCTCTCTGTCTCTATTTCTCTCCCTCCCTCTCTGTCTCTCTTTCTCTCTCGCCCTCTCTCAGTCATAAACTCTCTCATGCCATCTCTCTCTATCTTTCTTTCTCCCTCTCATTCTCTCTCTCTCTCTCTCTCTCTCTCTCTCTCTGGTTGTCTCCCTCTTGCTCTCTCCAGCTGTCAATACTTCATAGCCAAGCAACAAGTTGCCTAGTGAAATATTCCTAGATTCCTTTAGTGTTCTACAGAATTATTTCCAGAGACCAACATCATCAAAGATACCAAATCAAATAAATAGACAAAAGGAAACCTCTTAAAATAACATTAGTCATAAAAAAAGAGGAAAGCGAGCAGAGACAATGAGAAACATTTCATGCCCCGGGGCGGTCAGCTGGCTAGTCCTGAGCAGCTTCCCCGCAAATAAGGGGCCCTGCGTAATGACCCAGTGAACGGCCATAGAGAGAGAGAGAGAGTTAGAGAGAAGGAGAGAGAGAGAGAGAAAAGAGAGAGAGAGAAAGAGAGAGTTAGAGAGGGAGAAAAAGATAAAGATCCTGGGAAACTGTTTGCGGGGAGGGAGAAGTAGGACTCAAAATAGTGTACGAAATAGAGGAAACAGTGAGACGCATAGAGAAACAAAGGGGAGTAATTGACGTGAACTATGGGGCAATAAGCCATCGCGAAAGAGCGCCATGACCAGAGGAGCGGTGGGCCCTCTTCCGCCCTTTTCGACCACCGGATACCCCCCACCTCCCTCTCCTCTCCCTCTCTCTATTCCCCCCTCTCTCTTCACTCTCTCTCTATCCTCTCCCGCCTCTCTATCTCTCTACCACCCTCTAATCAAGTGCGCCACCAACTGGAGCAAAGAAAGTGAAATTCGGAGAGAGGGAGTTCAAGAGATGACTTCAACTTTGCTTTTTTTCTCGCTCGATACTCTAGATTCTTCAATCGATTTATACTTTAATAATTACTAATTACTAAATACAAATTTTAATGTTAACATATATACATATGGAAAACAGGTCTTTTTCCTGGCGCTGTTACTTCACAATCAGTATCGCCACTCTGTCAGACCCCGAGGAACTTCGAAACCTTGCCCAAGTATGCCGGGACTAAAGTCAACAGGCGCTGATAAGCAAGGAAAGGTTGAATTGACTCATCTCTTATCAGTGGTGACAAAGCAAATAAATGTATGCCGAACTGTATATGTCATGCTGTCAGGATGGAAGAAAAATTACGAAGCGAGTTAGTCAGTTAAGGAATGAACAGAAAAAAAATTCCATAGCGGTTGGGTCAGTTGAAGAAAGCGAGACTATCGATTTAGGCCAGTGTAAAATAAACAAAAAGAGAAATATGTAAACTGACTCCGGGGTCGTTCAATTTCCGCTGACAAGCAAGGATATGCAATGTTCTTCTTCCAGGAAGAAAGCAGTAAGTAAAGAGACAGCTAGAATTAGTTATGCATGACTAGTTTTTTTTCATGAGAGAACACTTCTGCTAAGCGTTAAGAGTTACAAGGTAGAATAAGAGAGACATCAGGCAAGAGTGTGAGACACACAGAGTGTCAGAGAGATAGAACGGAAAGAGCAGGGATAATAGAGGAGAGAGATGATAAATAAAAACGAGAAAATAGTGAGAGAGAGAGAGAGTGAGGGAGAGAGAGAGAGAGAGAGCGAGAGAGAGAGAAGCAGACATAGAAAAACTAACGGCTTTTACAATGAATCATTTGTGCCTTTCCATTATATCGATCACAACTGACCAAGTTATAAATAACTGCCAGCATAAAGCTCAGATTGCGCAAGACGACTCGTTAGAGATAACGGAATAGAGTTTGTGACAGCATTAAAAAATATTGACACAAACGCGCAATATCGAGATAAAGAAGAATGGGGCGGAGAGTAGTCGAGCAAAAAAAAAAAAAAAAGAAAAAAAGAGGGATAGAGAGAAAGAGAAAGGGAGAGAGAGAGGGAGAGAAAGATGAAGGGGAGAGAGAGAGGGAGAGAAAGATGAAGGGGAGAGAGAGAGAGAGCGAGAGAGAGAGAGCGAGAGAGAGAGGTGAAGATATTGAACGGAGATTCGATAAAGGAACGCCCAACTCTACGCCTATTTCAGATCGCTCCATCCGTACCACTTCCAAGTCTCTCTTGCGCGGGAACTCGCTGGATCAGCTGTCTAACTCTTTGTTCACCTTCCTTCGCAGCCTTTCTCTCTTTCCCTCCCTCCCTCTCTCTCTCTCTATCGTATCTTCTCGCGCGCTCTCTCTCTCCCTCACTCTCTCTCTCTCGTATCTTCAAGCGCTTTCCCTCTCTATTTCTCTCTCCATCTCTCTTCTCTTCTTCTTGTCTCTCTCTCTCTCTCTCTTTCTTCTTCTTCTCTCTCGATCTCTTTCTGGTCTCTCTCTCTCTCCTCTCTCTCTCTCTCTCTCTCTCTCTCTCTCTCTTCCATTCCACTCCCCCACTGACCTCGTAATTGGCATCCTCTCCTGTCGCGTGACACTACGTGGTTGACATGCTCTGTCCCTTTCACTCTCCCCCAGTGTGCTCGTGGATAATAGCCGACATCAGCGGCTCCTCACTTCCTCAGCCATCTCCTCACCCTCCCACCCCTCAATTCATACCCCGAGGGCAGTCTGGGTTTTAACCTCTTCTCTATCTCCACTCTCTCTATAGTTTCTCTTTCTCTTCTCTCCTCTCTCAATAGTCTCACTTTCTCTTCTCTCCTTTCTCTCTTTGTCTGTCTGTCTCTCCTCTCTCTCTAGTCTCACTTTCTCTTCTCTCCTTTCTCTCTTTTGTCTGTCTGTCTCTCCTTTCTCTCTCTCTCCCGCCTCGCTCGCTCTCTTTCTTGTCTCTCTCCCTATCTATCTCTTCCGCCCAAGGGAATTGCTAAAATCTTTGACCGTCAAACGGTCAAGTAACTACTTTAGCAAATGGTCAGCATTATTCTATGGAAAAAACCTACAATAAATCAGCTAAAAGCTGACTGGCGCTAAACGTTAGAGCCAAGAAATAAAACGAAATCCCAACTATAACAATTGGAAATTTTCGTTGTAGGCAACTTTTGAAGGATTGGGATCGGGGAGGGGGGGGGGATAAGCAAGGATTAGGATGCTTAATCCCTCTGTGGAGGACAACGGCTGGCGCTCCATTTTCTTCTTCTTGCCCCGGATCTGCTTGGTTTCCTGAGCGGCAGATGGCGGAGCAACGACTTTGTCTGTGCATAAAAGGGGGAGGTGCGGCGGCGGTTTGTTGTTGTGGAATAGACGTAGAGAAAGAGCGAGAGAGAGAGAGAGAGAGAGAGAGGAAGAGGGAGTGAAAGAGAGACAGAGAGGGAGGGAGGGAGAAGTTGGGAGGGTCTGAGATTCTGGGAGAAGAAGAATGGCTGTCACGCACCTGGCACATGTGAGGGCTTGGGGCAACCAGTCACTATCTCTCTCTCCCCCACTCTCTCTCTCTTTCTCTTCTCTCTCTCTCTCTTATTCTCTTTTTCTCTTCTCTTTCTCTTATTCTCTCCTCTCTCTCTAATTCCCTCGCTCTCTAACTCGCTCTCCTCTCTCTCTATCCATCCATCACTCTTCATGCCATACATAAATGGAATCATTCTTCATTCGAGGCGAGGAGTCTCAGAGAAGTGAATCACATGCGGCATGAGGCGGTAAGCAAGAAATTGAATAAAGAGAGTTAGGGGAGAGGAGAGAGAGAACGAGATAATCAGAGAGAGAGAGAGAGAGAGAGAGAGAGAGAGAGAGAAGGACGGAGAGAGAGAGAGGGAGGGAGGGAGAGAGATAATCAGAGAGAGAGAGAGAGGGAGGGAGGGAGGGAGAGAGATAATCAGAGAGAGAGAGAGAGAGAGAGAGAGAGAGAGAGAGAGAGAGATCAAATGGCACAGAATGAAGGGTAGTAACACTAGAGTCGGAACAGAGTGAATAACACCATAAAGGGATCAGTTTGGAGGAGTGAAGCGAGTGAGAAGAGAGAGACAGGGAGAGGGAGAGAGAGATGAGATGACAGAGTGGGAGACAGAGAGAGAGAGAGAGAGGCGGAAAGGGACAGAGAGCGCGAGATAGAGAGAGAAGATACTCGTTCGAGGTTAGGTTACAGAGGCGCAGTAGTTCGTGTGAGTATGCGAGTAAGTGGATGAACAACTAAAAGGATGAGTTGGATGGGTGTGGGTGACTAAATGACGCTAGTCGCCAGTAGAACGGAATGTACACGAAGAGAGAGAGAGAGAGAGAGAGAGAGAGAGAGAGTGAGAGAGAGAGAGAGGTGAGAGAGAAAGAGAGAGGTGAGAGAGAGAAAGAGAGATAACGAGAGGACGAGAGAAAGAAAGAAAAGATACAAATAGAGAAATATAAATGCACCATGATGGAAAACAATGGAAAACGGATGTAGGGACCAGAGAGCTATTGGAGACAATTAAAGAAGCGCGGCACATTTGGGAGTTAGAACGAATGAACTCTATGGCGTTCTACGTAAAACAAAAAAAAAACGTTTCTAAGAATTGCTGGAATATTGCTTTGTCTAAGAATAGCAAAGCATATGACGACGGTGCGGAATGTGTGGGAACCATTCCAACACGTCATAATGCTCACATCAAACCCAACTTTAACTAAAAAAAATTTATAACGAAAAAAAAATCTCTCAAACAAAGCTCTTCACTTATAATGAACGATTAATCATGGTGAATTCTCTACCGAAACGAAGTAAAATTCCAACAAATGACTAACGGCTTCTTTTGTTTACAAATTCCAAGCATAAGCAAGGTTCGCGTTTTTGTTGCAGCAAATTGTATATCTAACTTTTTTCTCTCCTCTTTTCGCCTTTTTTTCAGAAAGGGGTACAAAAGAAACAATGTAGCAATTAGAAACTTAGAAACTATTTGAGAGCCATAGACTCGCAATGGTTCAAAGGGGAGTGTGGGGGGTGGAGGCAAGGGGTATTGCCAACACTACTCCTGGTCCCCCATTGCTCCTGCCTACACCCCTTAGACCTCCCCGACTCTTCTCACTCTATATCTCGTGTGGATGCGTGTACAAAATCCGCTTTGCTCTCTCGTGATGGAGATAAGACGAGATAAAGTTCAGCAAAGCAAGATGCGAACGCGGGAATGAAGGGGCTTCAGGGGCGCGGGGCGACTATGGCAAGGAAATATTATTGTTATGAAAAGCATAAAAGATAAGCATAGGTTGTCTTTTAAAAATCATGGGACGCTGTCTTCGAAAAAAAAAAGAGCATGAAAAGGCACATTGGATGTGCAACTCGAACATTCGGTAAGATAAAGCATAAACAAGAGGAAAGCAAAATAGAGAGGTAGAGAGCGGTAGTGGGAGAGAGAGGAGAGGAGAGCAGAGAGAGAGAGAGAGTGGAAAAGAAATTATGCTGAACGAATAATGGAACAAATCTATCTTTTGTTAGAGAAAGAAATACTCCAGAAACCATGACGACAAGTGGTCATGGGGCGTCTGCCGCCCACATGGACTTTTAGCGACTCACTTAGCGGCAGAGTCTCTGACGGAAAGAGAGAAAGATAGAGAGACTGAGTGAGAAAGAGAGAGAGAGAGAGAAACAGAGAGAGAGACAGAGAGAGAGAGAGAGAGAAACAGAGAGAGAGAGAGCGAACGGCAGAGAAATAAGAAAGAAAGGAAAAAAAGAAAGACACAAAAGCAACTACTCAAGAGTGTTGAAAAGGGAGCTGTTACAAAATGACGAAGATTTTTCAATGAACCAAAAAAACCTCAATACCTACATAAAATGCGCTTTTCTTAAAGGAGAGCGAGAGAGCATGCAAAAAAGAGAGAGAGAGAAAGAGAGAGAGAGAGAGAAAGAGTGAGAGAAAGAGAGAGAATTTGTGTCCATTTTGAGGCCGAGACTGGGGTAGGCTATAAAGTAAGAGAGTCCTAGCCACTTGTGGCTCGGGCATGGCCAAAAGAATATAATAAGGGAAACTCGAGTGCTCGCTTCCTTTTCAATGGCATGCAGTGCTCTGGCTGGAGCTGAAAAGTGCCCCTGAATTCGCTTTCTGCTTCCCTCGCTCTCTCTCTCTTTCTCTCTCTCTCTCTTTCTACTCTCTCTCTCTCTCTCTACTCTAGCCTCTCTCTCTCCTCTCTCTCTCTCTCTCTCTTCAATGGAAGCAACGGATGGTCGGGAGTGCTTTTTGATGGCATGTGCCCTAGCGTGATTGAAGAGCGTTTATTCATCGTCAGCAGTAGATTAGAGCTGATAATCCATATTAAAATAGCTCGATGCTAAATTCAGAGAAAAGCGGTTCTAAAAGTCAGGTGATACAAATAAAATGAAATTCGTATACGTTTACAAAAAAGGCCACACAGCCATAATGAAAAACCGCTTATATAGGAAAATTCTCAAAGAGAACGGCAACACCTGCGGAATCGAAATCGTCCAACTAAAGCAGAGGGAAAAGCCAGAAATATTCTGGCTTTGATAGGAATTAACCGTACAAATTAGATGAGCATTGAAGAATGTGTCGATTACCAACCACTTTCCTACATGGGGCTGACAATGAACAGAGAGATCTCTTTAACATGAGAGAAGTAGGAAAACAAATAGAAAGAGAAAGAGAGAGAGAGAGAGATAGTGAGGGAAAAAGAGAGCGGCAGAGAGATAGAGATGGGAAGCAACGTTTACATAAGGAAGACGGCTCATGACCAAATGCAGCCAAAAATACAGGTGGAATAATAGATTCAATAGTGTTTTCATTCGTATTCGCAACCCTTCTTTCTCACCATAATCACTCCTTCGTTTTTTGTCTCTTTGACTCTCTCTCTTTCTCCCTCTCCCTCTATCTCCCTTTCTCTCACTCTCTCTCTCCCTCACTCTCTTTCTCTCTCTCTCTCTTGGTCTGTCAATCTCTCTCTTGTCTCTCTCATTCCATCTTCAACCTCTCTTTCCTATGATCTTTTCCCCTTGCAAGGTGTCAAACAGCCATCTTTCGTGCAGTCCACCTTCCACTTTCTCAGGGCTCTGCTATACTTCTTTTGTCTACTGTGCCTTCTCATCTCTTCATCTATGGCCTGGTGGCTGTGTCTAGTATGGTGCTTTAAAAATTTAAATCTAGGAGCCAGCTAAATGAAAAAAAAACATGTCCAGCAGCTGGGCAGATATGGCTACACTTGTACAGTCTGTTGAGAGATGGATTCAAATGAGGGAAGGGGAGGGCGAATTGACGAAGCTGGGAAGGATTGACAAAAGGAAAGAAAGCGAGAGAGAGAGAGAGAGAGAGAGAGAGAGGGAGAGAGAGAGGGCGAGAGAAAAGAGAGAGAAAGAGAGAGAGCGAGAGAGAGAGAGAGAGAGAGTGGACAGAGAACAGAGAGATCAGACAGGCAGTGCGAATGAAAACGCATCTCAATCCATATATCCTCCATATCAAGTAAAGAAACTGTGCAAGTGCAGGACAATACAAGGGGGAAGAAAGTGGGCCATACTACACAAACATGTTCGCAAGTAGCCAATTCCACATTCGGAATTATGATAGGTAAAATGTATTTCATTTTAGAGGGTAACAAGGCAAATTAATTGAATTATTAAGTTACACCTTAAAATAACTATTGCTCTAGGCGATAAGGAATCTTTATGAGAGCAGTAAATGAAAAGGTCAACGGCATAATCCCCCCCGTTGTCAGAATTTGCACAAGGTCACCTGCACTCTTCAGGAACGCATTTCAGACTTTTGAGTGTCCATAATAATGATTATGAAAAAGTGCTAAAAATATCTCGTAGGAAGTAGTCGTAACGAGCTAGGAAATTGCGGCTAAATAGGAATCAAATGAGAGAGAATATAAAAAAATTTAAATAATTTTTTTTTACATTTTCATGCTATTAAAACATCAAATAAATCGACATATATTATAGATCCACTCTCGAGAGAAGTACAATTGTGGAACATAATTGGGGAGATCAGAAGAGGAGGAAAAAGGAGCGGAAAGCGGTAGGACTTGCGAGGTAGAGAGGTAGAGTGAGAAAGGGGAAGAAGTGCCACGGATTATTCCCACGCGGTGGGGGCTCGCCGATAGGAGTGAGAGGAGTGCAGAATAGGCGAGATAGAAAGAGAGAGAGAGAGAGAGAGAGAGAGAGAGAGAGAGAAGAGAGAGAGAGAGAGAGAGAAAGAGAGAAAGAGGAAGCAAAAGACTGATAGATTAGGTGTGAGACAGAGAGAGGTAGACAACGAGAAAAAGAACAAGGGAAAAGAAAAGAGAGAGAGAGAGAGAGAGAGAGAGAGAGAGAGAGAAAGAGGAAGCAAAAGACTGATAGATTAGGTGTGAGACAGAGAGAGGTAGACAACGAGAAAAAGAACAAGGGAAAAGAAAAAAGAGAGAGAGGGAGAGAGAGAGAGAGAGAGAGAGAGAGAGTGCCAAAGAGAGTATACAGACAGGGAGATTGGATGGATAGGTATCTTCCTCCTTTTTTTCGCCAAGAAGGGTACCACCACCCTGGGACCTCTCAACACTACACACAATCTTCGTTCTTCATCACGACTAACACCCCAGAATCCTCAACCACTATCCACCGAAGGACAGTTGACTTTCTAATCAATGTTCCCGTCACGAACAATAACACTAGTTATTACACAAAAAGTACTATACATAAATTAACAACACAAGATAAATTGTCCTAAAGTAAATGAACCCCAATTTCAAAGTGTCTATTCTATATTCATGGTACCGTGCAAATGCGCGGAACAGGGAAGAGGGTCAAGAGTTGCGCCACTACACCAAAATAATAGCTCATGCCATTACAGAGTACACTGAAAATTCTCTCTCTCTTTCTCTCTCTCTCTCTCTTTCTCTCTCAATTTTTACTATCTCTCACCACCTCTCGATTTTCTATCTCTCTCTTTCTCCCCGACTCAACGCAAGAACGAGATCTCCCGCTTTTTTTCGTTGAAAGGTTACGTGCATGTTTTCGCTATCCATTCTTGCAAGTAAACATAAATGGCAATAAAACAAACCTCGCCAGATTTAGTCTTAATGTCAGAATGTTATAACTTTCACCCTATCGTCAAGAAAACAGAGAATACGACGAATAAAAAAGGCGGCCAGGGACAACACAAAGAATCAAAACATGATAGCAAAAGAAAGGACGAGAGAAATACAGCAAGGTTAAGATAGCATAGGAGAGAGAAAGAGGCAATGGAGTGGAGAAGGACGAATATATAGAGTCGAGCTTAGGATAAGAGAGAGAAAGAGGGAGAGAGAGAGAGAGAGAGAGACTTGGAGAAGTAAGTAGATAAAGACAAAGTAGCACCTATGGTTAAACAAGCGGGAAGGACTTTTCGATAAGCACGTGGAATGAAAAGCATTCGAAGATGGTAAAATGAAAAAAGAAAGAAAGAAAAAAGAAGATTAAAAAGGAAAAGAAAGAAAGCGGAATTGTGATAGGATTGAAATGGAGAAAGTGATGAGAAAATAGCCGAGGAAAGCTTTCAATTCCAATCTGGGAATTGGCAGTGGCATATAGGAGGAGATAAAGAAGTGGATGAGGAGGAGTGAGAGAGACGAGATACGACGAGAGTGAAAGGGGTAAAAAGATGACAAGAGAGAGAGAGAGAGAGAGAGAGAGAGAAATGGAGAGAGAGGGAGAGAAATGGAGAGAGAGAAAATGTAAGAGAAGAGAGATACTGCCAGCAGAAAAAAAGCCCTTCAGGGGAGTCCAAAAAGTGAGAATAAAAAGAATGGCTATATTCCCAGAGAAATTGACTCTTGCGTTTTGCGAGATAAAATATATAAAAAACCTAAATCCACATTTCGTAGCTCAAGTTCGCTATCAATTCGGTGATAAAGAATTCTGGCAATTTCTTCGCAATTAGAGCAGAATTTACTTTCTAAAATTATCTTTTTTATTATTTATCTATTATCCTTGTTAAACATCATAAAATGCTCTATTTTTGCATTTTTGCGCTCAAAGCTCTATCATGCCGTATTGGAAATGACAAAATTGATGTTGTTCAATGTCTCTCTCAATATTTTCACTTCTTTCTCGTCAGCTATTTTCACTGTCCTACCATAGAATTCTGATAGACAAACGCTTAAGCCTCAACCACAATGACAAATGCCCCCCTTCCCCTCCTAAATTATTCATGAAATACAAGTGTAATGCCTTCACAAACGCTGGCTAAACGTGTAATCATATCACTCGTTGTCAGAAATGTCAGAGGAGGAAGGACACGCAAAAAAAAAGGCTGCGTAATCTTACTCTCTTACTTCACAATAGATCTCTCTCTCATCGCTCTCTCTCTCTCTCCCCCCGTCTCTCAATCTCTCTCTCTCTCTCACTCCCCTTCTCTCTCCCCCCTCTCAATCTGTCTCCTTCTCTCTCTCTCTTTCTCTTCTAACCTCTCCCTCCTTCTCTCTCTTCTACCCTCTCTTTCCGTCTCTCTCTCTATCTCCCGTCTTCTCTCTCTTCCTCTCACCCTCTCTCCATATTCAACGTAGTATCCGCTTTACTGACAAGTGACTACTCTGGTGAATAATTCCAATTTCGGCATACAAAACGCGTTTGCTAGTCAATCCGTTAATCTATCATAAAACTATTGACTCTGAGAGACGTATCGATAAAACTTGTGATGTTCGCGAAAAGCGTAAAGTAGTAACCATAAATTAAATAACAGCGGGATGGTCACACTGTTTGGTGGAAAAGCGAATGAACTGAGGAGCCATGTATTTTAAAAAATGAAAAATAGAACTAGAGATAGAGAAATAAGGAGAAAGAGAGAGTGAGAAAGTGTGTGAGAGAGAGAGGACGAGGAAGAGAGAGAGAGAGAGAGAGAAAGGTAGAGAGAGAGAGAGATAAAGGTAGAGAGAGAGAGAGATAAAGGTAGAGAGAGGGAGAGACAGAGATCGAAGGAAAACACACTGAATCGAGTTAGTAGAACATGGGCAAGGGTCATAAAAATAGCCTGAAAATAGACAGATGAATACGATTGTGGAGAAGTCTGAGGCCTGCGAGGGGAACGTGAGCATTATGTCCATGCTTGTTCTTCTGCTCCGCTTCTAGGCTTACATCTCCTGTTCGTGTTACTCTCTCTCTCTCTCTCTCTCTCTCTCTCTCTCTCTCTCTCTCTCTGTCTTTCTGCTTGCATCTCTCTCTCTGTCTGTCTGCATCTCTATTTCCTTCACTTTCTCTCTCTCTCACGGCCTCCCCCAAGAAAGGGAGAAACAGAATCTGGGTGTTGAATGAACCGAAAAGCCTCGCAGAATGTAACGAAGGAAGAGAATGCGCAGGACTCAGTAGCGTAGAGAAACAGAAAGTAGAGATGATGAAAAGGGAAAGTGAGAGAGAAATACAGAGAGAGGGAGAGAGAGGGAAGAGAGAGAGAGAGGAAGAGAGAGAGAAAGAAAAGAGAGAGAGAAATACAGAGAGAGAGAGAAAGAGAGGAAAGAGGAGAGAGAGAAAGAGAGAGAGAGAGAAAGAGAAGAGAGAGAGAGAGAGGAGAGAGAGTGAGAGAGAGAAGAGAGTACAACAGACTATGTGAAGAGCAAGAAACATGCGAGAAAAGACGAGAAAAGTGCCCAAACGCAGTATAAAAGACAACTGCAGAAAAGTTTCACGGGAATCATACAATGTTGATGTGGCAAGAAAGAAGCAAAACAGTGAAAGCGAAAAAGCAGGAAAGACGTCATAGTAGGTCTGGCAGTGTCTAGTAGCACGATGGAGATGAGCGAAGCAAGATAGAAAGAGAGAGAGAGAGAGATAGAGATTGATAGAGAGAAAGAGAGAGAGAGAGAGAGAGAGAGAGAGCCAGAGAAAGAGAAAAATAGAGAGAGAGAGAGAGAAAGATAGAGAGAGAGAGGGAGAGCGAGAAATGACGGGAAGAGAATCAAAGAAGGTTGGCGAAGCAAGTTGGCATGCTGGAATAATATTTCAAAAAAATTCGAAGATACAGCTATACTAGAAGTTGACGGGTAATTGCATTCTGCGATCTGAAGAGGAGTGGAGTAACGGATGTGAGGTACTCGTTCTAGATGACTTCTCCCTCTGCCTCTCTCTCTCTCTCGCTCCTCTCTTTCTCTCTACCGCTCCTCTTCCTATCTCTCTCTTCCATACTCTCTCTCTCTTCCATACTCTCTCTCTCCATCTCTCCTACAATACCGCCGTCTCTCTCTCCATCTCCCTCTCTTCAATAGTTCACACATGGCATATCAAGTCTAGTTCCTCCTCCCTCCTCTCTTCTGGACTCAGCCCCTGGTGCCTAGAGGGGGCCAATCATTGCAAACAGCCCAGCCCCTTCACCATTCATACCTCTGTATTTGCACACCACAACCACAACCACTCGCACCCCACCCAACATGTAGGACTGGGGCGAGGAGGTGCATGAATGCACCTCATGAAACCGCTGCTCCCTTGCTCTACCTCGTTCCCTCTCTATCTCCCTCCCTCCCTCTCTCTCTCACTATTTCTCTCCATCTGTCACTGTCTCTCTCACTGTCTCTCTCTATCTCTCACTCTCTCGCTATCTCTCTTCTACTCTCTCTCTCTCTCTCTCTCTCTCTCTCTCTCCCCTTTCATGCCTCCCAGTGTCTCTCCATTTCTCTCATGATCTTACTCTCTCCATCTCATTCACAATCTTTCTCACACTTCACCCCATCTCCATCTGTATCTATGCAGTTCTCGTTTCCGCTCTTCAATGCTCAAGTTCTTCTCGATGATCCTCTTCCTTCCTCACTTTCTCATCCTTGTCCCGCATTGACATCGCCTCTTTTTTCTTTCTCTCTCTCTCATTTTTCCCCCTCTCCCTCTCCTTTCCCGCTACCTCACGCCTATCTCTCCCTCTCATTATCTCTCGCCTCTATCTCTCATGCGATGGCGTCTATCTCTCTTGCTTCTCTCTCGCTCTCTCTCTCTTCCTCTCCCGCCTCTCTCTCTCTCTCTTGCTTCTCTCTCGCTCTCTCTCTCTCTTCCTTTCCCGCCTCTCTCCCGCCTCTCTCTCTCTCTCATTCCAATGCGCCCCCCATCCAGAAGACCTTATGTGTGTGGGCAAACAGCAAACTGCTTGCTCTCCATTCTCCCCCAATCATTCGCACTTCTCGCCTACGGGGATCTCCGTGGCACTAATTTAAAAAAAAAGTCAAACTTCACTAGGCACGCAACACCTTTTTGCACCACTGATAAGGACGAGCTGATAGTCGGACAGCAAAATGGATATAGCAAGTGTAGAATCAAACCGATAAAAAGCTGGACAAATGTCAAGGCGGCTAAAAGATTCAGCTCAGAATTAAAGAGACGTGCAAAAAGAGATATTGATTCTGATAGCAGAACTTGCTTCCTTCACAAAATTATGGGAACCACACCATCGCAACAGGGCCAAAACAGCCTTTCTCTCCGATAAGTACACAGTACATTCAATCACATTCATTGCAACTATTATTCTTTTTTTCTTTTCCTTCGTTTCACCAATTAAATCATTAGCAATTTTCACATTGCTTTTTTTTTTAAACAGTTATGTAATATTATATTAATATTTTTTTTATAAATAAATATATTATTTTACCAAATAAATAAAAAATAGAAAATAAATAAAAAAAGAATAAAAACCATCTCGTACCGGGTCATGCTAAAGGATGAGGTGCGCGAGGACACGGAAGGCAGAAGGCGGACGTCGTCTGTAGAGCCGTCTATTACAATGTGGGCCTAGGCAAGCATGAATATCAGTACGAGGTTAAAAGAAACCAATTGATAAAAAAATTGTAGCATTAATAAATAAATAAAAATGATAATTGTGACCAGCCTTTTTTTCAAATGAAACTTCTATACCATAAAACAAGCAAAACCCTGCTAGAAAAAAAATAATATCCCTAATACCTTTCCAAAAATAACTTTTAAAAATTTTATTTTAAAAAAAAAGTTCGTTATGCCATTCCTGACGCGGAATGTCCATGAACATTTCGAAACTTTTTGATTCGAGTGTTATTTCTATGACTGAAGCTACTTCCGCTTGACGTGTTATTCACCATTAATGCGTACCATATACCAAACTGTAGAACAATACTGTTAAGCAGCAAGTTTTATAGTTCTAGGGTCGTCCTCTATACTTGGCTTATAACCCGGGTGGAGCCACTGGTTCTCATCTCAATAGGCTGAGAACAATCCACTGCCTATCAATATTCCCAAAATTAAAATAAAAAACCTTCTATAATAAGTATATATAAGAAACGAATTACCTCTGAGAACAGGTTTACAAAGGGAACCTCATGCATGGCAAGAATGAAGGTGATGAAACCGAATAGGGTAATATTTTTTAAGCTCAATCTTTCGTAATGAGTGAGATGTTAGGTGACTCTTCTTAAATTGCGAAAGACGAGGGTAAATGGGCATGCAGAGGAACACGCGAAATGCAGAAAACACAGATTCTCTAGGATCACTTTTTTCATGCTTGAAGCCATGAAATCATCGTTTGGCGGAGATGTCACAACATTAGTCAAATCATGACCACCAAGCGATGCAAACCTACGGGAAATAGAGATTTTTATGCTAAAATTTAAAGCGTTAGAGATTTTGTTTTAAAAAATGTAGCAAGAAAAACAAATAATGTGTACATTACAGTAAAAGCACAGCGATGCGTAGCTGAGAAAAAAAAGCAGAAAACTTGTAATATTGGAAATTAATAAAATTTTTACCAATAAATTTCGCGGCTAACTCTATCTTTATATTTTCTTATTCCAAAGAAAAAAAGCTGCAGAATTTCCATCGGCTACACATCTTCTTACGGTGTTAGCTGTGTGGGGGTGGCTGATCGGCAGCTATTTCCTCCATCCCCCTTACTTCTCTGTCTCTCGATCTCTTCTCACTTTTTCCTCTCTCTCTTCTCTCTCTCTCCTCTTTCCTTCTTCTTCTCTCTTTCTCCTCTCTTATCTCTTCTCTTCTATCTCTTTTCACTCTCTCTCTCTCTCTCTCTATCTCGTTGTCTCTCTCTCTCTCTCTATCTCGTTATCTCTCTCTCCTCTTTCCTTCTTCTCTCTCTCTCCTCTCTCTATGCCTTCTCTCGTTTTCCTCTCTCGCTTCTCTCTCTCCTCTTTCCTTCTTCTTCTCTCTCTCTCGTTCTCCTCTCTCTATGTCTTCTCTCTTTTTCCTCTCTCTCTCTCCCTCTCTCTCTCTCTGCCGATCCGCCAACCCCTCCTCTCTCTCTCTCTCTCTGCATGCTAACTCTGTCGCTGCTTCTCCTGGCCGCCGTGCCCGCTCTCTCTCCGCTTGTAAGTATGACCTCGTCAGCCATGGAGTTGGCTAGGAGATGCGTCCTCTCCTGGTTGGCTGTCCTCCGCGAGGAAGCAGCAGAAGCAGAAGGCGCGGCCCCTTCGTCGCCCTCCAAACCGGCAAACGATGACGACTCCAGTCGCGTGTATTCACCCTGCAATTAATCAATATGTTAATATTTATATATTCATTTATAATAACTAATAACAATTAATCAATATGTTAATATTTATATATTCATTTAATAATAACTAATAACAATTAATCAATATGTTAATATACATATATTCATTTAATAATAAGTAATAATGTAAAAGAACATGAACAGTTAGAAGCGCGCGAAAGCACTCTTTGGTAATGGTTTTTATTTCTTAATTTATTTATCTAATAGGTAATAATATTAAAAAGATATACTTTTTAAAATGGGGATGAATAAACATTTCGTACAATCCGATGTCAAGAACCACAAATACAGTACTAGCAACATCAAAACCTGGAATGCTCGCAGAATTGTAAGAGATATTGTTTTACTATTTTTTTTTTACAACTATGACGACAAAACAACATCTACACCACCGACACAATGGCATGAATAACCAGTTGCTGACTTCTTGAGTTGCTGTCTAAATATGAGTTCCTTATTCTTATACGTCAATGAAAGACAATAGGTTTTTCTCTCTCTAGTTACTCAAAGAATATGTAAACTTATATTAGAGACAGCTGGGAGAAAAGATTAAGAAACCCAAACCCCCAGTTTTAATTGTGGGTTTTCAAAATGAGGTTCTCAATACGAACCCTCGGATTGTAGAAGAATCGCATGCACTTGCAGTCGTGGTCCACACGATTCTTCGCGTGGATTTCTCTTCTTCTAGCAGACGAGCTAGAGAAGAAACTTCTACTTCTAGAATAACAAACCATAACTAAATACCATAAAATCCCTACCTAGGTACCCTAATAAGACCGAAATAAACCCTAAACTCTTCCCCTCATTCCTTTCTATTGAATTAGTCACCACTTTTACATGCGACTCAAGAGTGAGAGACTTCGCTTCATTATGAGGTGATTAATCACCAACAAAAAAAAAACTAACAAGGGAACCATCTAAGCATAAGGTGGCGGATTTTGATCGCACTTGTCTAGATCGATAGTCCAAGTGGAGAAATGATGATAACCATATTCACTTTTTCCTAAATGGCCTCCGGCGATTTTATATTGATTTTTAAAGTTTGCATTAAATCGCGGAAATTAGTGGCTTTAGCACTGTCAATGTCTTTCTTAAGCAATTGAATAGGCCTGCTGGGCGCAGTGGGTTATCGTAAGATAGAATTGAAACGCCGATCTCTACTTTCCGCGAGGAAAAAAGAAAAGCAACCCCAAAATAAACACATGATATAATCACTTTTCACATGAACATGTCCTGTAGAAAGGAGGAAATGCAACATGACAAAGATATCCTATGATGGCCTGGAACCATTAATGCGCAAAGTCTGCGCCATCAAATATCACGTAAACCACTTTCCGAATCTTTTATCAAAACAGATCTATAAGAGAAGAGATACTGTTCTTTAAACAAAGTAATACACGAAATATACAACATAGTATGATTATAACACAATTAAATGACAGTGTGCGAATCTGTAAGAACTAGAACTGTCAGAGTTAGCTTCGTATGAAGAAAGAAAACCAGGAAAATGGTAAATTAGAAAACCGTGTAGAACACAGTATACATGGGTACAACCTGTAGTGCTAACTACCAGCCTAAGAAGAGAGGTTAAGCTAAATCACAGGAAAGAGACAATCATCAGAAAGGGAAAAAAAACTATACACATAAATTGTTGGTCACAACACACAAATGATGGCAAACGTGAATGCTAAAGTGAAAGATATACAGCTGTTATTTTTTTAAGACAATTTGATTATCAACGTGTTACTGGATTCAGCTGCGAATGAAAAAAATAAAAATAAAGCGCTATTACACATGTTTACGATTAATGTCTTTTAGTGCAATATTATAAGCAATTTTTAGTTCCTTTGGAAAAAGAAAACAAATATTGAATTATAAGAGTTAAATGAAAGTAAAAGTAGAATTTAAAACATTTCTCAAATCAGCGCCACAATGGCCACGCTCACAATGCTGCCAGCCAAGCAAGCGGAGAGCTGGAAAACGGTTAGAACTCCTCCGGCTGATTCGCGCAGATTCGCATCAACTGCCCTGGAAACAAAAGCCATATTTAAACAGGCTGAACAGGAACTTTAAAAAATACAGTAATCCTCATGACTTTATTGTCTACGTCGAGAGACGTAGACAATAAAGTACGGTACGTTTTTTTTAGCTTCATGGACAACCTCTTCTACATTCTACATTGTTGATAACATTTTCTCTCAAGTTGCACAGAATTTTTGATTTCTTCAAAATTTAAAACCCAATTTCAAATTCGCGCCATTTTTAAAAATAATAAGACTGGGAGAGGAAGAGTGAGAGAAAGAGTTTGGAAGAGAGGGGGAGAGAGAGAGAGAGAGAGAGAGAGAGAGAGAATAACAAACTTGATGGCCCGCATGCACCCCTGCGTCATGCAGACGCCGTTCGACACGGCGAGCACGCCAATGAGGACAGCGAAGACGAGATCGGAGCAGATGAGGGAGGGCGAGTGGAAGCGCGGACGGACGTCGCATGCCAGGAGAAGCGGCACGAGCAGCCAGCGGAGCCAGCACACGCGGCGTAGTGCATTAAGTGACTGAAAAAAGAGGTAATTAATTTAGAAATAAAAAAATTTATTTTTTTTTTATTTTTTTTTTGTAAATTATATACAATAGTCATTAATAGTATAAAAAATTTTTACGCTATAGTTTAATTCAACTGTATGTATAAAAAATGCAAAAGCTAACGACTTAATTCTCCCCTCTTCACAATAAAATTTTTGTTCACCAACAATTCATTGTCACAAAACACTTTTGTAGGGCTACTTTATTTATTTTTTAATTTTTTTTTCCAAATATCTTCAAATACAGTATCTACCATGCTCAGTTGGTTCGCGACAACTCTTCCAATCATATCACCGATGTTGAAGACGAGAAAGCAGCAGATGGATGTGAAGTAGGCTGCGAAGAAGGAAGTAGTCAATAAATACGCCTGTCTACAGAAGGGAAACCAGGGTGGAAGAGGAAAACAATTTGGGAGGGGGGAGGCGGGCGGAAAAAAGATGGGGATTATAAAAACAAAATATATAACAGAAATCGGGGAGAGATTAGGCTCCGAGGATACCCAAGATCAGGGTGGGTCTAACATGAAATGCCGTGCTTCTGTAACAACGGAGAAAGAGAAGGAGAGAGGCAGAGAAAGAGAGAGAAAGAGAGAGACAAAGAGAGGGAGAGAGAGAGAGAGAGAAATAGAGAAAGAGGCAGAGAGAGAGACTATATTTTCTCAACATAATCCTTCATTAAATTGTAGTAAGTCGGAAGCCCCCTTTAAGCAGTCTAAATCCCCCGCCAGCCTACCTCTCCATGTCGGATTGGAAGATTGGGATTGAACGAGCGAGACTACGGCCGGGAAGACCACCATCGACACGAGCAGCACTGAAGACGCCAGAAACATCTCTTCGCCGGCCTGTGGAGAGAAAGAGAGAGAGAGAGAGAGAGAGAGAGAGAGAGAGAGAAAGAGGGAGTGAGAGAGAGAAGTAGAGAGAGGGAGAGGAGATAGAGAATGAGAGACAGAGAGAGAAGTAAAGAGAGGGAGAGGAGAGAGAGAGAGAGTTAGAGACAGAAGTAGAGAAAGGAATCAAACTCTAGCTTAGCCCATCTCTACCAACCTAAAACCCTCATAAGTCTTACGAAGCATAATGTAATAACTCTGCTATGACTCTTGCATCCAACTATTCCGTATCGTCATTGAGTAGTTCCATCTCAGCTGTCTTTATCAGGTGGACGGGTGGGCGTGGCCAAGTCCCTTTTCTTTGCTCCGCCCACTTTCCCCCACCTGCGCCATGATAGCTGTGTACTGCTCGCGTAGACTGGGCCGTTGTATCGGCTGGAGCGAGTCTACACTCGGCCCTTCTACTCCGTCCACTTCTTCGGCTGCCTCATCCTCGTCCAGAAGTGCAGCCGAGTCGTTGAGCAGATGATGCCGGTCATTTCTGTAGCAGTAATAACCACAAAACTTACTAACCACTCTTTTAGCAACACTTGAATTGCATTCATCGAAATGAGTTTTTCTTAATACTCGGTTATAATTTCCGTTTTTATCATTATAAATATCTCAATTCAACAGAATACTTTTTAAAACCACTTTTAGCAAGATTAGAATGGCACATTTCGAAATGATAGAAAAAGGTATTATATGGTTTAAAAAAAAAAATTTCTGTCATACTCGTTTTATTTCAAGAGAATGCTCTTTTAACCACTCTTTCAAGCAACAATAAAATGACATATTTCGAAATGACACAAAAGATATTTATATGCTTCCTTTTTTGCCGTTAATGTTAGAAATATCTTAGCTCAGGGGGGGGGGGTATTTTTTACTCGTCAATCCATGTTTTTGTTACCTGTCCATTTGTAGTTTTGCATACTCGCTACGGACAAGAAGAAAGTAGCAGAAGATGCTAATCGTCGTGATTGCCAAGGCAACGGCTGCAAGAATGAAGGCTCGTGAACGGTATACACAGAATGATATCGGAGAGAGAGAGAGAGAGAAATTGAGAAAGAGAGGGAGAGAGAGAGACGAAGAAAGAGAGAGACAAAGAACGAGAAAGAGAGAGAGAAAGAGAGAGACGAAGAAAGAGACAGAGAGAGAAAGAAAAACAGAAAGATAAGATAGCATTTGAGGCTAAGGAAAACACTTGGGAACTAATGCATGAGGAAATCAGGGTCAGTTCAACATTTTCTTCCATACGTACTTCCCGTTACGAGTGACTAGAATGGCAGCAAATCCACACACATATCCAAGGAATAAAAGATGCGGTCGAGAGGACCCAGCGGATCGGGGATGGAAGGAATTATGTATTGGGCCCTAAAAAACGGGAGTGGCTGGGTCTGTCGACTCTCCACAGTATCTCTCCTTATCTTCTACTCATAACTCTCCTCTCTGACCAAAATTCAAAGTACCCTTCCTCCTCACCAAAATAGATGCGTCCATTTAGAATCGGGTCCGACGTGAAGATCTGGATGACAATGGAGAGCACCGAACTGAAGACGCCCGCTATCGGCAAGCCAATCATCGTTGCTTGGAGCTAGAAGAAGATTATTTATCTACCGATATTCAAATTTACGTTTTGGCGGCAGCATTGAAAAAAAGAGGAACACCAACATAAACGGCAGGAAAGCACGCTGCTAGCCCCGTGATTCCACTGCCGATGAGGCCAAGTGAGCCGAAACTGGCAAGACTCGCGAAGAGCAGCGAAAGAATGAAGAATTGATATTGATCTGAAAGATAGGAGAATACGAATAGAGAAAAATAATAATAACAATGATAATAATATCACTAATTATTAACTATTACAAGGACATATGCGCAAATTAACTGGGCCTATCTTCTTTGCTATTACTTCAAACAAAAATTTTCGAAATCTCACCTTCATCCGTATCGATAAAAGTGAAGATAAATGTCGGTAGTAACGCGAGAATTAGTATAGCGTGACCGCCGAGAACGCGAAAACCGTTTGAAAGTCTGGAAAATATAGTTTAAGTAAATCACAAAAGTAACCCTTTCTTTAAGAAAATGTTCAAATGTCACAATTTCTATTCTACTTTTTTTCCAATTTCCCATTGATAAGAGATTATTAGTTCAGAAAAAGACGAGTGGACGGGTGAGCGGGGCTTATTCTAAAAAGGTTCCTCCTCGCCTGTTCGTAGCAAGCGTGTTGATCAATGCTCCGAGGATGCACGCAACGCCTGCCGCGAGCGCGAACCATCCCTGATAGCGACGCTGTAGATCGGTGGGATTGGAGTCGGTAAGTGCACCGGAAATGATAACACAGAATCACACCAGCAATGAGATTGCACGAACGAAAATGTGACGCAATCTCACACAAAAAATAACTCATTTAATGATTTCAATAATGATTTTGGGAAGGGTAACGCGTCCAATGCAAAGTAAAACAAAATTTTCTTCGACGAAACACTAAAAGGAAGCGAGAAAAAGTAACGAACGAATACTTGCCTGACTCCGCCAAGCTCTCCGTCCCGCTGCCATATAGCAGCTGCTTGATTGTCAACAGCGAGCCGACATCCTCGATACTCACATTTCGCAGCTTGTAGTAGTAGTACTGGAATGATGATGTTTGTTTACTTACATTTATCATTTACATCACACAATGAAAGCAAATATGATTAGTAAGACAAATTGAAAAAAGACCAAGTAATTGGAAAAAAAAACACATAAGAACTTGTTAGCAACCGGGTCAGATAAAATAATCCTTAAAAAAAATGCCCAACTTCATGCGCGTTCATGTAGAGATTGAACGGCAGAAGCGTCGTCATCGACACGAAGAGAAAGGAGAAGAAAGAACGGAGATGGACGGTCATTCTTGCGGATGAGATGGTTAGTTGCGAAATCGACACCTATTCCGAAACAAGCAGGATTAGACGCGCAAACAGTTTGAATGTCAACAATAAAGCTGAACTTGGCCAGAATATCTATTAATTTACAATCAATTAATAGACAGTAAAACATCGGGAAAAGAAAATAAGGAGGAAAACGTGTATTTTCCTGGCATAACGAACCTTAAAAGTTTGTGAATAGCCAGGTGACTCAGCTCACACGTGAGCTAACTGTGCTATCTTCTCAACGGCATGGAACACAAACTCTATAACGACCAAAAATAAGCTTAAAAGCTCAATCAGCAAGTAGCAAGATCGCAATGCATGAACGTAGAACCACGCCGATCGAGTGACATTTCGCTTAGCCATTTATAGTGCACCTTTGACAGCGGTCATGGCGATGTTTAGACAACCTCGTCCTAGGATCAGATTACGGTTGCACTATATTTCCAATCAATGGCCATATGAGGCTTCTTGTGCAGTGCAGCATATTAATTGTTTATCGTCGTGTCTTCATCTTTATTTTCTTGTTACTTCATACAGTTCTAAACGCATAAATAAACCGTTGACTAGGCAACACCTCAAGCCAGATTCTAACGACAACACTGGGTGGGAAAGATGATGCTTGTCTCGAGGTAGAGAAGGAGGAGGAGATTATTCCCTCTATCTCTTCCACTCTCTTTTTCTCTCTCCCTCTCTCTCTTCCTCTCTCTCTTCCTCTCCCCTCTCTCTCTCTCCTTCTCTCTCTCCCTCTCTCTCTCTCTCTCTCTCTCTCTCCCTCCCTCCTCCTCTCTACTCCGCCGATGGCATCGTCGCCGTTGCGGTCGCGGGCGTGGTCGCCCTCTCCTGAGATATAGGCGAAATGAGCAGAGACGGTTCAAGAAAATGTCCTCTTTGACAATCTTTTTGATATCCTGCCAGTTTCGCTCATGAGAAACGGATCAAGGATGTAGAACAAATGTAATGGGCAGGCCCATTCTAGCTCCCTTTTCATTCCCATATGTAGTGTTTTCCCATTGTATAGTGTTCCTTTATTATTTAGTGGTTGATATTTGCTAGTGCGTTTATGTGTTTCATTATGCCACGTAGGCATTGTTATTGTTGGTGTAGCAGGGCTTTCCCTGATCAGTGTTGCATTCCTCCCGCATAGAGAGCGGTTGAGTCTCAGTTGTCTCCCGCCTAGTGAGCGGTTGAGTGTCTTTCGTCGCGTGTGTCGCTGAGTTTCCAGAAGATAAACCTGTGAAAACCCTCTCCCTCCTTCGTCTTCTACATCGTATCGCAGAGAAGTATTCTACAATAGCAACGTCTTGCTATTACACAAAAAACTTTTCTGTCCAAGAAAACCAATGTCTCTTCTCCCCCTCCCGCTCTCTATCTCGCTCACTTTTCTACCACCATTTCCTCTCTCTCTCTCACTCTCTGTTTCTCCCTGGTCTTTGCCCTGTTCTCTGTCTCTGTCTCTCTCTGTCTCTCTCTGTCTCTCTCTCTCTCTCTCTCTCTCTCTCTCTATTCCTCTCTCCCTGCTCTTTCCTCCTCACCTGTGTCTTTCCGTCTTTCGCCTTCCTAATGCTCCTCTTCACTCCTCCTCCCCTCTCCTTCAATCGCTCTTCTCTCTCGCGCACTCGCTTGCTGAACGCAAGGCGGGTGCCGTTGTCGTGCAGGTAGATGTTGATGCAGCCGAAGGAGATCATCACCATGCCTTGAGAGAGAGAGAGAGAGAGAGAGAGAGAGAGCAAAAGAGAACTCTCAAACCGGCCGCTGTGATTCCGCCAATGATGCACTTCTCGCCGAGTGTCAACACTCCGCGCCGGTCTTCGATGATCCTTATTATGAAAAATATTTTTTTCTCTTCATCTCTTTTTAATCCGGAATTCTTCTCCATTTTTTGCACCCTCTTCATGAATACGACCATAAGCATGGGTTGATTTAACTGTTGCCTTAAATGGCCTTAACTAAATAAAATTCCCAAAAACCATCAAAGCTGCCTTCTCCTAACGTCGCTTGCGTCAAAGAGTCGTCAATGTTGACAGAGGCTACTGGAGACGTCGTGAGAGGCTCAGAAGACGAGGAGGCTGTGGCAGTTGCTGCCTTGCTGGATCCTGCGGGCTCTGGCGTAGAAGAGGGCGATGGCGAGGTCTGCGAAGGAAGGGACGTCAGAGTAGAAGACGGAAGAGAACTGGCTGCAGCCAGCAAGATGAGAGAGCAGAGCAGAGAGCCGACCGTCCAGGACATGGGAATGGATGAAGAATGACCATAGGAATTGGAAACTAATGAGCTCCTCTTCGCCATATTCGCGTCAATAAACCTGACTGCACTTTGAGAGTAAAAATATTTCGCAACTCTCCCGCCAATTTTTCCGCTCTCGTTTATCACTGCGAAACATCGCCAGTTCATATCCCATGTTGAATATTTGATAATTTCATTAGTGTTGAAAACTACTTAAATAGTACAACCAGCTTTATCAACTCCCTGAAAATCTAGGTAATGCATAATAACAATTGCAGCCATTAAGCTACGAAGTAAATTACGCAAGCATTTTTTTTTTAAATAATGGGTCAAGCATCATATCAAGACAATTCAATTTAAAAAAAACAAATTCAAAGAGCAAATTTTAAGGAACTGTCTGAAGATCAGTAAAATCACATTGTATTTATCAAAAGATCAAAAGAATTAACACGTGTAAAGATAGGGTCTAGATTGTACCCCGGCGGTTATGACTCCGGCTCAAGCTTAAAGTACCTCCTGAACTCGGGTGTCAGGAAGTCTGCTTCCTGCTTGGCCGCATCTCCAAAGCAGACAGAGGACGACTTTGGATCGTGAAAGACGTGAATGGACTCGCGAGATGAGAGGGCGGCCTCGAAGATGCAGAGAAATATTTATCTTCTATCCCTCTCCTTCTTCTCTCTCTCTTTCTTCTTCTTCTCTCTCTCTCTCTCTCTATGCCATTTTCATGTGGACAACGAAAACAGAACATGGCATTACCTTGATTCGTCCGAGTACCATAGCCAGGAAATTAAAGCAGATGTTGCCCTTCCAGTGGCCTTGGCGTGTAAGCTCGCTCAGCTGCACAGTGCCCACCTGAAATATCGTTTGAATTTAAAGAGACAGTACCGTAATCCTCAAGAAAAGAATGTGCGAGACGGGAGACAGGACATCAAAGTACGGTAGATTTTAAGATTCACGGACGACCTCATCAATCAAGCATTTTTCTAAACTGCTCTTTCAGTGATAATTAATAGAATAACATATTTTAATCAGCATGAATGGAAATAACGGTTTATTACATCGTTTTGCAACTCTTTAAGAATGAGGAAGAATAATAAGCGTCTTCCGTACCCGTTCAACAATTCCCTGATCATTGCGGAAGCCGACCACCACGCTGTCGATGCCGACTAGGAATGACTGAAATGTTACTTTATTTTCCACTATTTTTCTTGATGGGGAATTGCGGTAGTCAAAAAGACCCAACTTTTCTTTTGATAAGATTGCGGCAGTCAAAAAATCCCAATTCTTGATGGGGAATTACGGTAGTCAAAAGACCACTGCCCAATGAATACGGTGTCTATCCTCTACCTGAAGCCACCACTTGAGCGACTTGTGCCTTCTGAATCCCTCGTTGAAGTTGCCGGCCTGAGTCTTCATCTCCACAAGAGAGCCATCTGACATTATTAATTACCAAAAAGGAAAAAAAAATTCACGGCGGCGAACAAAGTATAAGCCGACTTTTGACCCTTACTCTCTCTCTCTCTCAACCTCTCCTCTCTCGCTCTCCTATCTCTCTCTCTCTTCCTCACTCTCTCTCTCGCTCTCCTATCTCACTCTGTCTCTGTCTCTCTCTCTCTCTATTTCTTCCTACTCCCCTCTAACCTCCGTCGAGTGCATCCACTTCTGCTCCATACGCCAGTCTGCACAGACTGCCATCCGGCAGTGTCAGTCGACTCCGCACGACCACGGCGAATTCCTCCTTGCAA
This sequence comes from Allodiplogaster sudhausi, assembly GCA_945643635.1. Taxonomy (NCBI): domain Eukaryota; kingdom Metazoa; phylum Nematoda; class Chromadorea; order Rhabditida; family Diplogasteridae; genus Allodiplogaster; species Allodiplogaster sudhausi. The sequence continues at coordinate 3,779,672 of CALZFC010000248.1, forward strand.
GACACGGGCGACTCGGTGTCGGGCTCGCCCTTAAAGGAGCCAAAACTCAATTTTGAATTCGCGCCTTTTTGTCAAGAAATTCACAATAATCAGGAAAATTCAAATGGAATACGGTAGAGTTTCTAGCTCCTCTGATATCACAGTTTTCGATATAAATATATATTTAAAAAAAATTCATGTCAACGAATCTTTCAATAAATAGGGCGGTATTTTATCCCTTCAAAGAGTATCATTATCTGACAATAATAATAATAATAATGGTCATATAAATGCTAATCAAATTCTCCATTCTCACTGACTCCTTTCTCTGCAGACTTCATGTACTGCTCGAATTTGTGGCCCCAGTACGACATCAGCTTTGAGCGCTCATCTTCGTTCGCTTTCCTTGAAGGAAATTAACTCGCTGATTTCGAGCATTGCTCCAGAAATGTAACTAATTTCATAAAGTATTGAATAAATTCAGCTGTAAATAAATATATTGCAAATATATTGCACGTAAATTCAGATGTAAATAAATATATCACAAATATAAAGAAACGAAATAAATATAAGGAAATATATATCTACTTGCACACCTTGCAATGGCTTCATTCGTGTCGTACTCGCAGAGGTAGATGACGTCGCCGGCGCGAACCGCGACGCATCGCCATGCGTCGCGGCTCGCGAAAGGAGTCGCAGCGATGCGCGTGAGTAGACCGCGCCAGCACACGACGTCCGCTTCGTGCAGCACCTTGAACAAGGGGCAGTTTTATAATCTACGGATTACGGTACTTCACTAGATTTCACCAAGTGTTACGGTATCAACAACAAGACATTTCTTGAGCATTACACTCCAAAAATATGCAAAGAAAGAATAATATGATGTTGCAAAATAACAGTTGTGTTGCGGAGAATTATTTTTTTTATAATCAAACACGTATAAAAGAATAAAAAGTGGCAAAATCATTTAGTTATTAGATTTTAAAAAATTTCCAAAGTATAAGTGGGAAAAATCGGATAAAAAGGCTTGCTTTTTTTTTTTTTTTTTTTTTTTTTTTTATTTCTTGCCTTCTTTGGCGACGCGCTGCTGTCAGGTGCCTGAAGTCGAATCCATTCTAGAAGCACGTCAAGTCGCTCATTTCCTTCCTGAAAGACATAAATAGCGTTGATTAGATGAACTTTCCTTAATTATACACTAGAGCAACAATTCCACGTGAAAGTATAGATAATAACAATAATAATAATGTTACATGCATTTTTGTTTAGGAAGTGAAAGATGAGTAAAAAAAAACAAATAAGAGAAATGATATGAAGGAAGAAAGATGCACGCAGACCTTTTCCTCAAAGGTCGCTTTTCCATTGCTGAGATCGAAGGCAACACGTGTTGCAGGATCAACGATTCGGAGATATCTAATTGTAACAAAAATTAGCACAGCGATTTCGTCTCAACCAAAATTTTCATGCATTCAAAAAGCATTCTCATCTATGACTGATACTAGCTAAAAAGAAAAAAAAATCTACTAATTCAGTCTACGTTCATTGCATAGGCAATACCAGCTTTTATCTGGCGACAGTCCTTATGTTTTCAATGTCCTCTTGAGCTAAATAGGTAAAAAAAACAAGCTTAAGGATAGATTATAAAATCTAAATGATTAAGAAAGTCGCAAAAATTAGATAGCCAATACAAAAAAAATTCAATGGAATAGAATGGCTTAAATCTCGCTAGTAGTTTCTGCAGTTTCCGCCGATGTTCCCGAATCCCTCCTTACCTCTAACCTCGCATGCTCCCGACCATTGTGAATGGTTCGCTCGCGATCGATGGTGTACTCGCCTATTAACTCCGGCTTCGAAAAGAACGGAAACTTACGGTCGTACTCGGTGGCACTGGTCGTGATCTGCATTCCCTTAAACGGACGCAACTTTTCACATTTCGAAGAAGAAAAGAGAAGCCATTCGTACTGTCTCCTGCTCAATAATACACTTAAAAAATATAAGAAAAGAAAGTCGCGGTTCTTAGAGCAAACACATCATAAATATAGGTAGTTGAAAACGTTGCTATCTTAGATGGGGGGGGGGGACAATTTTTACTTTCTGGAACAGCGAGGTTACCAACAGTATAGTTTTGTTGTATTTCACAAAGATGGAACAGAATCAAGTATGCGGCTAGCAAAAAGATATAGTAAGCAGGTTGTATCGATGAAAACAAATCAACAAACAACATTAGAAGTCGGAACTGGATCGTAAAAGCCATTTTCTGGTGGAAAACTAAAAAAATAAGCAACAAGAGGAGCTTGTAAATAGGGAAAACATAGAGGAAGACAGAACAGCAGTCTTTAAGGATTTGAGTACTTTTAGTGTGTTATTGAGAAAAACAAATTGCTAGAACAAATTACTAAAAAAACAATTTTAGCATAAAAGCGGCTAGTTACACTATTTCTCCAAAAGTAGTTTAAAAAGAAAATAAATTGACTGTGAAACAAATATGTATCCTTTCAAGTGTTATATCTGAATTGCTTTCTACAGAATGATTACATTCTGTTCAAGAATTCTGATGGTATGAATAGGAATATAATTGTTCTTCTTTATTAAACCACTCTCCTTATTTTTTATATGCTTTTGGACGAGGAATAGAATTATCCGTATTTGTGCAGAAAATTTTTGCTATTTAATAATTTATTCTAAATTCACTTTTCTAAACCACACACTAAAAATATGAAATGCTTGAAGAATACTATTCTGGGTCGTTGTCCATGGCCAGTTCGTTGCTCTACAGGCGTCGACTAGAAGAATAAAATGGTGCGATTGTTCTTGTAAATGGTCATTAAAGCACAAGGAAAAGAGAGAGAGAGAGAGATAGATAGAGAGAGAGAGAGAGAGAGAGCGAGAGAGAGAGCGAGAGAGAGAGAGAGAGAGAGAGAGAGCGAGAGAGATAGAGAGAGAGAGAGAGAGAGAGACAGAACGAGAGAGAGAGAGAGCGAGAGAGAGAGAGAGAGCGAGAGAGAGAGATAGAGAGAGAGAGAGAGAGACAGAGAGACAGAGCGAGAGAGAGAGAGAGCGAGAGAGAGAGAGAGAGAGAGAGCGAGAGAGAGAGAGAGATGGAGCAAGAGAAAATCGACTTTCATATAGAATATAGTATATACTTCTAATTTCGGGGGAAAAATAAGGAAATCTCGAAAGAGCGAAGGTGGAAGAGAAAGCATCTTGGCGCATGGATCCAATTGCTATAGATCGTTCCTGCGGGAAAATGCAAATTCAGACGATAAGAAAAATGCTGAAAGAATAGGAATGCTATGAATGAAATGATTCTGACCTAAGAATTGCTACGATTAACAACATTGCACGATGAACAATTGCCCTCTGCACGGAATTGGTACACCGTTCATGCCCGATTTTTCGTTTTAGACTTTAATTTTCGGGCTGGACTTTCTAGAAAATAGCATGTTCGTAGAGATAAACCTTCTCCCAATGCTTCTCATCCTTCTCTGTATCTCTCTACTCCTTTTGCAGACTCACCTGTGAAAGGCCAGATAAAAAAATATTTATCGAGACAATCGAGAGGTGGAGAGAGGAGAGTTATTCGAAGGAAAAGAACAGAAGAGAGAAGGCTTTTCCAGGCAGAAGGAGAAGATACGTTTCAGCAGCTATGCCGAAGAAGCTTGAGCCAGAAGTCGTCTGAAATTATTAAACTTTTTTATTTATTTACGCCCCGTATTTTTTATATATAACAAAATCCTAGTAAGAGTCGAATTACGATAGTGCATACTAACATCCTCAATGCTTGCAGTGGTGCTGACGCGGGGAGTCGTCTTCAAGTAATTTTTTTTTTTTTAAATAATTTTTCAGTTAAATAAATACGAAATTGGAATGCAACGGCTTAATGAATTTTAGTAAATACTATGAACATATTAAAAGAATCTTAGAAAGATGAGAGGAACAAACAGTTTTAGGACTGGCTCCACCGCCCAATCCGTGTCTGGCTCCGCCCCAAACTCCAAGCCTGGCTCCGCCCCTAAGTCCAAGCCTGGCTCCGCCCCTAAGTCCAAGCCTGGCTCCTCCCCTAAGTCCAAGCCTGGCTCCGCCCCTAAGTCCAAGCCTGGCTTCGCCCCTAAGTCCAAGCCTGGCTCCGCCCCTAAGTCTAAGCCTGGCTCCGCCCCTAAGTCCAAGCCTGGCTCCGCCCCTAAGTCCAAGCCTGGCTCCGCCCCTAAGTCCAAGCCTGGCTCCGCCCCTAAGTCCAAGCCTGGCTCCGCCCCTAAGTCCAAGCCTGGCTCCGCCCCTAAGTCCAAGCCTGGCTCCTCCCCTAAGTCCAAGCCTGGCTCCGCCCCTAAGTCTAAGCCTGGCTCCTCCCCTAAGTCCAAGCCTGGCTTCGCCCCTAAGTCCAAGCCTGGCTCCGCCCCTAAGTCTAAGCCTGGCTCCGCCCCTAAGTCCAAGCCTGGCTCCGCCCCTAAGTCCAAGCCTGGCTCCGCCCCTAAGTCCAAGCCTGGCTCCGCCCTAAGTCCAAGCCTGGCTCCGCCCCTAAGTCCAAGCCTGGCTCCGCCCCTAAGTCCAAGCCTGGCTCCGCCCCTAAGTCCAAGCCTGGCTCCTCCCCTAAGTCCAAGCCTGGCTCCGCCCCTAAGTCTAAGCCTGGCTCCGCCCCTAAGTCCAAGCCTGGCTCCGCCCCTAAGTCCAAGCCTGGCTCCGCCCCTAAGTCCAAGCCTGGCTCCGCCCCTAAGTCCAAGCCTGGCTCCGCCCCTAAGTCCAAGCCTGGCTCCGCCCCTAAGTCCAAGCCTGGCTCCGCCCCTAAGTCCAAGCCTGGCTCCGCCCCTAAGTCTAAGCCTGGCTCCGCCCCTAAGTCCAAGCCTGGCTCCGCCCCTAAGTCCAAGCCTGGCTCCGCCCCTAAGTCCAAGCCTGGCTCCGCCCACCCGTCCACTCCTGTACAAACTAGCGAATTGTTGTCAGATAAGAAGAAATAAACGTTTGTTGTTGTTGCTAACTAATGCACGCAGAAAGAGTACCAATTGTACTTCTGTGGTCTGAATCACAACAAGTAAATTTTTCACCAATTTTGTTTCGACAAAGATTTTCATTACTCAACCTTTAAAACGGTTACGTAAGTTCTTTTTTATTCGTCTCTTAGTCTCCGTTCTAAACCTTTTTTTCGTAGAGCGGTTGTGATGTTCAAAACTCGTTTGGTACATATGTATATGTGTCTACTGGCAACTGTCACGAATGACATTCCATCTTTGGCCCTATCATTCAATCAACCTTGTAGCATTTTGAACATTGGATCCGGCTTCGCCAGCAAGGAAGCCGGAAAGGCTATTTATTATTCGCTCGGTAATCTGATATGCTGACTCGAACACCACTGTACACTGGTAATTGTTCTCCCCTTTTCTTCCCGTTCCTCTGCTCATTCTCAGTAATTATTGCTCGAGAGTTTAATCCGAAAGCTTTATCCAAAACACTAACAAAAAGAATGGGTGAAAATATTGCCGCCTTGACAAAACAAGTTCCTTCTGGAACACGCAGCCTACTCCTTCATCTCCGACTTGTCCAGAGGCGTAAGCAGAGGCATGAGCTCGCCGTCCTTTATAAATAGTTATTTTTATTTATTTAGTTAATTATTTTATTAAAATTTATTATTAGATTATAAATATAAAACTAACCTAACCTTTTTTGTTTGTTTTAATAGACAAGAAAAAATAACAGTTAGCCTTGACCTTTAGACACCATGGCCTGGGGTAACAGGGAAAAAAGGGTTGTCCGAGGGTAAAACAAAAGTGGGTGCGTAAGACCTCAAAGGTCTTGAAGAATAGGGTGGATAAGCCAATATAAAATTGCGTAGGTAGTCAGTCCAGTTCGGACCACCCTTTTTCTCCTGAATGCTAGCTAGAGGAGACCTTGTCGTCTGCCTTGCTGCGCTGCGTTGGCGTCGCCTTGCCGGCCGCTGACTTTGGCAGTGGCTGAGCAACTGCTGCCTCGGCCGACGGCGCATTCTTCTCCGACTGCGGCAGCAACGACGCCGTACAAGAACACTGAAAAGATTTAAAATTAAGTTGTCATGCTCTGCCCACCCGTCCGCATTAAGCTACGCCCTCCCGTCCAAATCAAAGCCAGTCTTCCACACTGGGTTGCTCCCCGCCTTCACGTTTTTGCCCCGAAGCTCCTCGCTCGCTAGTTAACCTGTGTCTCAGCGAGTGTTGCTGCGTTCGACTTGGAGGGGTGAACTAAAAGATAGGAGGTTAATGAGAAAGTAGAGTGTTCCCTCGAGATTATTTGAGTGAGACAGAATAAAGAGAGGAAGACAGCGGGAAGTGGAGACTGATAGAGAGTTATAGGGAGAAAGAAACAGAGAAAATGAGGGAGAGGGAACGAGAGAGAGAGAGAGAGCGCGAGGGAGAGAGAGAGAGAGAGCGAGAGAGGAGAGTGAGAGAGACCGAAGGAGAGAGATAGAGAGGAACCTTCGCTCTTCTTTGTGTGCTCTCCAATAGATTCCTTCTTGGCGAGCGCAGTCTCACTTCCACGCTTCGCACTCTTGGGCTGAAGAGCTAATGGTTATTGTATACTAATTAATTGCCAATTTAATAGCTCTTGTTTTGATTAGAGAGAGAAAAATTTCAGATAAATTTTGAATGTCTAATGATTCAGCCATGATATTGCAAACTGGCCTTTGATCCTGAAGCAACTTTTGGGTTAGGCTTCTTCTCTCCAGACTTCTCGCGTGACTAAATGAATATATTTCGGAATGAGATAAACTGGAAGATATAAACAAGATATTGCAGAAAATATAGACATATTAAAAATAAATCGCCAAAGTATTCACTAGGAGGTTAAGCCGAATACAAATTATAGTGATCAGAAGAAAAACGGACCAAAGCTGTCTTCGCTGTATCTGCTGATTTCGCTTCTGGAACGGGCTTTGTTTCCTCAAGTAAACCGTGGATTAATCACCTCCAAGGATTAAAATAATAATTTTAATACCTAAAATTGCAACAGTATTAGGTCTCATTATTCCCATTTCCATTTTGCTCGCTTCTTTCATATTTATATTCTCCCTTCCCTTTCTCCTCTCTATCTCTCTGTGCTACTTTTTATACACTTTAACCCTAGGATAAACACACTTCAAATCTATTATAACCCTCGGATCAAATAGATTTGACCAACTTTGCCATCCTGCGCCTGTTCTCTGACAGTTGGTTCGAGAAGCCTCTGTGACGGAGCAACGAGTTCGTTAGATTGTTTCTGGAAATATTTTTACAAATAAAAAATATTTATATTCGAACACAATTTAATTTTTCATTTCAATCACCATTAGAAGAAAAAGAGAAGAAAAAAAAGGAAAAAGTAGAAAACCAACAACTAGAAGTGGAAAAAGTTCACTGCTAATTGTAAGTGGCTGCACATTATGGCTTGCTGCCTTGCCAACGAGCTGTAATCAGAGGATTTTTCGATTTTTATCAGTCGATGATTTTATTTTCATTTTTTTCCCATTTTCCGACAGACAGAAGTTTCAGCAAATTATTTTTCTGTCTTTCTCTCTCCGTGACCCGTTCTTTTTCTTTTTCTCTTTTCCCTCTCTTTCTCTCTCCATAAGACCCTCTCTTCCTCTCCCTCAGCTGTCTTCTATCAGTTCTTTCACTTCTCTCTCTCTCCATAATACCCCTTCCTCACTCCTTTTCTCTATCTCTCTCTCCCTCGTGCTCTCTCAGTCCCTCCCTCTCTCTCTCCCTCCCCTCTCCTTCCCTCCCTGACAATGTCGTGTGCCAGCTCGGAAGAGATCGGCTCCATCTGCTGTCGAGTGAGCGATGCTGCAGCACGCGCTGCCGATCCCTGCATCGGGCCCTCCTTGTTCTTCTGCGATGCCTAAGCGAAAGGATACTTTTTTAAAATATATTTTGTTTATTTAATTTCACAATATATATAATATAAGATATTCAAACTAAGTATTTTTTTATAAATATTTTTTTCTTCAAAAATTTGAAAATTGTCTTCTCCCGCCATGACGTACCTTTGCCGACGCGCGGGTATGTGGAAACGTGTGCGGGAGGTCGGCGGCAGAGAGAGGCGGCGCGCGGTCGTAGAGCTCGTCCACCATCGCCATGCCCACCTTGAAGAAGATGTAAGCTCCGCCCACCCGCCCTAATGCTGATAGGAGGGGTTAAGCTCCGCCCACCCGCCCTAATGCTGATAGGAGGGGTTAAGCTCCGCCCACCCGCCCTAATGTTGATACTAGGGGTTAAGCTCCGCCCACCCGTCCAAATGCTGATAGGAGGGGTTAAGCTCCGCCCACCCGCCCTAATGCTGATAGGAGGGGTTAAGCTCCGCCCACCCGTCCAAATGCTGATAGGAGGGGTTAAGCTCCGCCCACCCGCCCTAATGCTGATAGGAGGGGTTAAGCTCCGCCCACCCGCCCTAATATTGATAGGAGGGGTTAAGCTCCGCCCACCCGTCCAAATGCAGAAGGGAAGATTAAGCGCCGCCCACTCGTCCCAATGAAGATGCGAATGTTAAGCTCCGCCCACCAGTCCAAATGCAGGAACATTTACCGCAAGTTTCGAGAAGAATAATTAACACCCTACCGCAAGATTCCGCTCGGTGAGTGAATCGACGTCGAAATCGTCGTCGTCATTTCCGAATGGATTCAGCATCGTCTGAGATGAAGGTAGGTTAGCGGAGTGCAAAGAGGCGTTTATTGCGAAGAATGCGACCAGGGTTCGATTCTTCCTTGTACCAGCAACTTTTGAGCTCTCTGACCTGGCCGAGCTTGAGCCATCCCAAGAGGAACGTCAATTCGATGAGCGTCAAGAAGGGCACGAAATAGTCGACTTGCCAGCGAATGTCATCGTTGTCATCCTGAAAGGAGTAAACGTTAACGCTAAATTTAAATGGAATTCATAATTCACTGAAAATTAATTCTATAATTTAAATATAAAATCAAATATAACTATTACTTTTTTAGTAGAATGTAATATGTCAGACGGCTCACACGGAAAATGAATTGGCGCGAGAAGAGACACATGAAGACGTAGACATTTGCCGCGATGTTCACTACCTTCAACGGACTAATTGCAATAATTTAATCATTATTACTGTAATAATTACTGTTGGCTTAATTTTTCTTTAAAATTTTAACTTTAAAAAATAATTAAAGGAGCCCAATGCTCGTTCTTGAATCCGCGCTTTCTTGCTCGACTCTCAAGGGCAAGAGATACTGTAGTCGCATCGCTCTTGACATTCTTTCGTTTCAGGACCCAGGCAAAAAGGCGCGAATTCAAAAGTGAGTTTTTTGTGAGTGAGAAAATCCGGACGTGGGTATAGACGAGCGGCACGCTGACCCAGTCATGCGTGAGAATCGACTGGAGATGCGAACGGTAGTCGAGGATCTCCTGGACAAACAAGCGCCTCTCTCTCTCTCTCTTATTTGGATTAATATTATTTCATTTATAATTTCTATTTTCCCTATTTTAGACAGTTACAATAATCTGTTTAGCTTCAATGGATACTATTCAGGTACTAATGGCCACCGAGATTAAGGTTAGGAAAACAAGTCCATAATGAACAAAGTAGTCAAAAAGTGAATCTCCAAAGAAACCCGGATTGAGGTGATTTGGAGTGGAGCTTGATCTAGCCGGTAAGCGAAAACAAATTTAACAGCCTACTGTAACGTTTTTCTTTTGTTGTATGAATAAAAAAGTTATATTCGTGATGTCCGTATCGAATATCCCTTTGGGACAAGATTAAGATCAAATTTTGTCTTCTCGAAAATATTGTAGCCTCGCGGTTCTGGAATGCCTGAATTGATCCTGAACGATAGCCAGCGCAGCCCTTTCTTACATTTGTCAGCAGCGTGAAGTGGACGTCGGCGATTTGGCGACGCTCGTGGCAACGACGGAGCAGCTGCAGACACCACTCGATCGGGATCCAGTGACTGCGGAGAGAGAGGGAGAGGGTGAGAGAGAGAGGGAGAGAGGAGAGAGAAGAGAGAGAGGAGAGATTGAGTACAAGAGGTAGAGAGAGTATTGCAGACAGTGAAGAGGAGGAGCAAGAGAAATAGAAAAAGACAGAAAGAAAGAGAGAGGCAAAGAGAGGGAGCGAGAGCGAGTGAGGATCGGAAGTAACAGAAACACGAACCGGCGCTCCTCCTTGCGAGTCTTCAGCAACTCCATCTCTTCCTTCGTGAGCAAAACAGGAGACTAAAAGAAGAAGAAGGAATTTATTGTGACAGAGAGAACGAGAAATGGAGAGAGCGACGAGAGAAAAGGTAGGGACAAGTGGAGAGAGAGAGAGAGAGAGAGAGAGAGAGATGGGACAGGAGACAGAAGGAAACGAGAGAGATGAGAGATGGAAAGAGGATAGGAAAGAGAGGGAGAGAGAGAGAGAGAGAACCAGATGGGAGTAGGTCGGGAAGCGACATCGTAGCTTGATGCTGATGTCGCGAAAGACGAGTATGTACGAGAGCACGAGATACCGCATGATCGTCATGCACTCCGCTCGATCGTCTCTCTGTCATCAAATATAGAAGACCATTTATTCTACCCAATTAGGTTTTCTTCGACCCCGTTTTAGTTTATCAGAAGCGCGTAAGTACATTCTTCGAGGATTAGGGCTAAAAGGTATTCGTCGACCAATAGAGATCAACAGCGACAACCTCGAATTTCTGCTCGCGCGTTCGCAGAAAAGCAGCCATTGCGAGGCCAATGTTGTCCGGCCACGGAATGTCCGAGAAGATCTTCCACCATCTACAAAACAAATGAAAATGGTGCGCAATACAAACTGCTCTCTCGTCCATCTCTGCACTCTATTTTGCTCATGTCACTATTTTTCTGACTCTCTCACTCTCTCGGTGTTTCGCTCAGACCTTCTATGTCACGATCTATCTCAGTGTTTCTTCTTCTCTTTCCTTTTCTTTGTCTCTCTGTCTGTCTCTCTCCCTCTGTCTTTGTCTATTTCTCTCACACATCTCTCTCACTCTCAGACTCTCTCTGTGCCCTCTCTCTTTGTCTCTGTCTACTTCTCTCCCACACTCTCTCTCTCTTTATCTCTGACTCTCTTCCCCACCTCTCCAAACCTCGTTGCGACGTGTCCAACGTAGAAGCCCAAGACGAACTTGAGCCCAGCTGCTGCCTGCGGTGTGTTCTCTGCCATGTATTTGACCATCTGCGAAGAAATTCATTACTTCATCCAAAGCTCCGCCCACTTTAACATAATTCGTTAAATCTTTTCTTCTTTTACGTCATCAAATAATCAAGTAAAATATATATTTTTTTAAAGTGCGTGGAATCGCTGAAAGCAGTAAAAATAAACCATTTATATTACTTGAACTTCTCAGTTAGTCACAATCCAAATTGCATTCAGAAACCGGACCATTTCGAAGCCCTCGCCGCTTGGGGTGCCGCGAAGGAACCACCGGTATGTGATGCTGAAAATCATCAAAATGAAGCTTCAGTCGATATTTTTGCACATATAACTTCTTATATTTCTTTAAGAGAGCCCCTCTGTAAGGGTCAAGGAGCGTCTGCCCCGGGGAATTTTTGTTTTCTTTTACTTTAAAAACTTTATGAGGGACACATCTAGTGTTAATAAAGAAATATATATTTTTTAAAAAGTTTGAAAAAAATTTTTTCTCTTAGTTATAAGTAAAAATGTTTAAAAAAATTGAAAGGCCATATCTAACGTTATACTTAATATTTCTCGAAAATCTTTTCACTGTTAGATTCCTTATTTAAAAATACACAAAAAAGTCCCAGATGACTGTTTTCGAAAAATTAAAATGTTTATGACTTTTGTGCAATTTAATTTTTTGAAATATGATTTTTAGCTAATAACTTTTTTTTATTATGACTTGCAAAAAACTGAATCTTCCATAAGAAAGAGGAGGAAAAACTACATATAATACATCTCTACGAGGAAAAATCTCGGATACACTTTTCATTTATTTCAGCACCTATGCTGGTAAAAATGTGATTTCCTGAATTTTGAAGTACTTTTGAGTGTCATATCGTAAAACAACTTTAAAGAATTCAGGATTACCCATAATTCCGAGCTAGATGCTTCAAAAGAACAATTTAAAAATATTTTCTAAAAATATTCAGGAATATCGCCTTCAACAGTCAGTATTCAAATACATTTTCCCAAAAAGTGTATCCTCAGATTTTAATCTTAATGCTGTATCCGACTCAGTTTTGGCTGCTCTTTCTCGCAGTATTAATATTTTATGGAAAATCGGCCTACAAGATCCATTAATCGTGCAAAGAATGAGTATTTTAACACCAGAAATAGGCCTAAAACACAAAAAGTCAATTTTAGGCCTTTAGACTAATTTCTTTTGCGAACAAAGTATATACCATTTTAAAGAGCATAAAAATCACATCGAATGGACTCTTTCTTTTTAAAATTGAAGAAGCTTGAATGAAATTGTGGTTTGTGGCCAAAACCGAAATTTGCTTAGAAACACATATTCAAATGCAGATACCCAAAAAGGGTATCCGAGATTTTTCCTCGTAGAGATATATTATATGTAGTTTTTCCTCCTCTTTCTTATGGAAGATTCAGTTTTTTGCAAGTCATAATAAAAAAAAGTTATTAGCTAAAAATCATATTTCAAAAAATTAAATTGCACAAAAGTTATAAAAATTCCACCGGGGAATTTCTACCGGGGAATTTCCACCGGGGAATTTCCACCGGGGAATTTCTACCGGGGAATTTCTACCGGGGAATTTCTACCGGGGAATTTCTACCGGGGAATTTCCACCGGGAATTTCCACCGGGGAATTTCTACCGGGGAATTTCTACCGGGGAATATACATATGTATCCACCGGGGAATTTTCACCGGGGAATTTCTACTGGGGAATTTCCACCGGGGAATTTCCACCGGGGAATTTCTACCGGGGAATATACATATGTATCCACCGGGGAATTTTCACCGGGGAATCCTCGGTGGAAATTCCCCGGTAGAAATTCCCCGGTAGAAATTCCTCGGTGGAAATTCCCCGGTGAAAATTCCCCAGTGGATACATATGTATATTCCCCGGTAGAAATTCCCCGGTAGAAATTCCACTGGTAGAAATTCCCCGGTGGAAATTCCCCGGTGGAAATTCCCCGGTAGAAATTCCCCGGTGGAAATTCCCCGGTAGAAATTCCCCGGCAGAAATTCCCCGGTGGAAATTCCCCGGTGGAAATTCCCCGGTAGAAATTCCCGGGTGAAAATTCCCCGGTGGATACATATGTATATTCCCCGGTAGAAATTCCCCGGTAGAAATTCCTCGGTATAAATTACCCGGTGGAAATTCCCCGGTGGAAATTCCCCGGTACATATGTATCCACCGGGGAATTTTCACCGGGGAATTTCTACCGGGGAATTTCCACCAAGGAATTTCCACCGGGGAATTTCTACCGGGGAATTTCTACCGGGAATTTCCACCGTGGAATTTCCACCGGGGAATTTCTACCATGGAATTTCTACCGGGGAATTTCCACCGGGGAATTTCTACCGGGGAATTTCCACCGGGGAATTTCCACCGGGGAATTTCTACCGGGGAATTTCTACCGGGGAATTTCTACCGGGGAATTTCTACCGGGGAATTTCCACCGGGGAATTTCCACCGGGGAACTTCTACCGGGGAATTTCTACCGGGGAATATACATATGTATCCACCGGGGAATTTTCACCGGGGAATTTCTACTGGGGAATTTCCACCGGGGAATTTCCACCGGGGAATTTCTACCGGGGAATATACATATGTATCCACCGGGGAATTTTCACCGGGGAATCCTCGGTGGAAATTCCCCGGTAGAAATTCCCCGGTAGAAATTCCTCGGTGGAAATTCCCCGGTGAAAATTCCCCAGTGGATACATATGTATATTCCCCGGTAGAAATTCCCCGGTAGAAATTCCACTGGTAGAAATTCCCCGGTGGAAATTCCCCGGTGGAAATTCCCCGGTAGAAATTCCCCGGTGGAAATTCCCCGGTAGAAATTCCCCGGCAGAAATTCCCCGGTGGAAATTCCCCGGTGGAAATTCCCCGGTAGAAATTCCCGGGTGAAAATTCCCCGGTGGATACATATGTATATTCCCCGGTAGAAATTCCCCGGTAGAAATTCCTCGGTATAAATTACCCGGTGGAAATTCCCCGGTGGAAATTCCCCGGTACATATGTATCCACCGGGGAATTTTCACCGGGGAATTTCTACCGGGGAATTTCCACCAAGGAATTTCCACCGGGGAATTTCTACCGGGGAATTTCTACCGGGGAATTTCCACCGTGGAATTTCCACCGGGGAATTTCTACCATGGAATTTCTACCGGGGAATTTCCACCGGGGAATTTCTACCGGGGAATTTCCACCGGGGAATTTCTACCGGGGAATTTCTACCGGGGAATTTCTATCGGGGAATTTCCACCGGGGAATTTCTACCGGGGAATTTCCACCGGGGAATTTCCACCGGGGAATTTCTACCGAGGAATTTCTACCGGGGAATATACATATGTATCCACCGGGGAATTTTCACCGGGGAATTTCTACCGGGGAATTTCCACCGGGGAATTTCCACCGGGGAATTTCTACCGGGGAATTTCTACCGGTGAATTTCCACCGGTTAATTTCCACCGGGGAATTTCTATAGGGGAATTTCTACCGGGGAATTTCCACAGGGGAATTTCTACCGGCTAATTTCCACCGGGGAATTTCCACCGGGGAATTTCTACCGGGGAATTTCTACCGGTGAATATCCGGTAGAAATTCCTCGGTGGAAATTCCCCGGTGGAAATTCCCCGGTAGAAATTCCCCGGTGAAAATTCCCCGGTGGAAATTCCCCGGTAGAAATTCCATGGTAGAAATTCCCCGGTTTAAATTCCCCGGTGGAAATTCCCCGGTAGAAATTCCCCGGTGGAAATTCCCCGGTAGAAATTCCCCGGTGAAAATTCCCCGGTAGAAATTCCCCGGTGAAAATTCCCCGGTGGATACATATGTATATTCCCCGGTAGAAATTCCATGGTAGAAATTCCCCGGTTTAAATTCCCCGGTGGAAATTCCCCGGTAGAAATTCCCCGGTGGAAATTCCCCGGTAGAAATTCCCCGGTGAAAATTCCCCGGTGGAAATTCCCCGGTAGAAATTCCCCGGTGGAAATTCCGCGGTAGAAATTCCCCGGTAGAAATTCCCCGGTGGAAATTCCCCGGTGGAAATTCCACGGTAGAAATTCCCCGGTGAAAATTCCCCGGTGGATACATATGTATATTCCCCGGTAGAAATTCCCCGGTTGAAATTCCCCGGTGGAAATTCCCCGGTGGAAATTCCCCGGTAGAAATTCCCCGGTGAAAATTCCCCGGTGGAGATATATGTATATTCCCCGGTAGAAATTCCCCGGTTGAAATTCCCCGGTGGAAATTCCCCGGTAGTAATTCCCCGGTAGAAATTCCCCGGTGGAAATTCCCCGGTAGAAATTCCCCGGTGGAAATTCCCCGGTAGAAATTCCCCGGTAGAAATTCCCCGGTGGAAATTCCCCGGTAGAAATTCCCCGGCAAAAATTCCCCGGTGGAAATTCCACGGTGGAAATTCCCCGGTAGAAATTCCCCGGTGGAAATTTCCCGGTAGAAATTCAACGGTAGAAATTCCCCGGTAGAAATTCCCCGGTGAAAATTCCCCGGTGGAAATTACCCGGTAGAAATTCCCCGGTGAAAATTCCCCGGTGGAAATTTCCCGGTAGAAATTCCCCGGTGGAAATTCCCCGGTAGAAATTCCCCGGTGGAAATTCCCCGGTGGAAATTCCCCGGTAGAAATTAAACGGTAGAAATTCCTCGGTGGAAATTCCCCGGTAGAAATTCCCCGGTGGAAATTCCCCGGTTGAAATTCCCCGGTGAAAATTCCCCGGTGGAAATTCCCCTGTAGAAATTCCCCGGTGGAAATTCCCCGGTAGAAATTCCCCGGTAGAAATTCCCGGGTGGAAATTCCCCGATGGAAATTCCCCGGTAGAAATTCCCCGGTGAAAATTCCCCGGTGGATACATTTGTATATTCCCCGGTAGAAATTCCCCGGTAGAAATTCCCCGGTGGAAATTCCCCGGTAGAAATTCCCCGGTGAAAATTCCTAGGTGGATATATATGTATATTCCCCGGTAGAAATTCCACGGTAGAAATTCCCCGGTAGAAATTCCCCGGTGGAAATTCCCCGGTAGAAATTCCCCGGTAGAAATTCCCCGGTGGAAATTCCCCGGTAGAAATTCCCCGGCAAAAATTCCCCGGTGGAAATTCCACGGTGGAAATTCCCCGGTAGAAATTCCCCGGTGGAAATTTCCCGGTAGAAATTCAACGGTAGAAATTCCCCGGTAGAAATTCCCCGGTGAAAATTCCCCGGTGGAAATTACCCGGTAGAAATTCCCCGGTGAAAATTCCCCGGTGGAAATTTCCCGGTAGAAATTCCCCGGTGGAAATTCCCCGGTAGAAATTCCCCGGTAGAAATTCCCCGGTAGAAATTCCCCGGTGGAAATTCCCCGGTTGAAATTCCCCGGTGAAAATTCCCCGGTGGAAATTCCCCTGTAGAAATTCCCCGGTGGAAATTCCCCGGTAGAAATTCCCCGGTAGAAATTCCCGGGTGGAAATTCCCCGATGGAAATTCCCCGGTAGAAATTCCCCGGTGAAAATTCCCCGGTGGATACATATGTATATTCCCCGGTAGAAATTCCCCGGTAGAAATTCCCCGGTGGAAATTCCCCGGTAGAAATTCCCCGGTGAAAATTCCCCGGTGGATATATATGTATATTCCCCGGTAGAAATTCCCCGGTAGAAATTCCCCGGTGGAAATTCCCCGGTAGAAATTCCCCGGTAGAAATTCCCCGGTGGAAATTCCCCGGTAGAAATTCCCCGGTAGAAATTCCCCGGTGGAAATTCCCCGGTAGAAATTCCCCGGTAGAAATTCCCCGGTGGAAATTCCCCGGTAGAAATTCCCCGGCAGAAATTCCCCGGTGGAAATTTCACGGTGGAAATTCCCCGGTAGAAATTCCCCGGTGGAAATTCCCCGGTAGAAATTCAACGGTAGAAATTCCCCGGTAGAAATTCCCCGTTGAAAATTCCCCGGTGGAAATTACCCGGTAGAAATTCCCCGGTGAAAATTCCATGGTGGAAATTCCCCGGTAGAAATTCCCCGGTGGAAATTCCCCGGTAGAAATTCCCCGGTAGAAATTCCCCGGTAGAAATTCCCTGGTGGAAAATCCCCGGTGGAAATTCCCCGGTAGAAATTAAACGGTAGAAATTCCTCGGTGGAAATTCCCCGGTAGAAATTCCCCGGTGGAAATTCCCCGGTTGAAATTCCCCGGTGAAAATTCCCCGGTGGAAATTCCCCGGTAGAAATTCCCCCTTGGAAATTCCGCGGTAGAAATTCCCCGGTAGAAATTCCCCGGTGGAAATTCCCCGGTGGAAATTCCACGGTAGAAATTCCCCGGTGAAAATTCCCCGGTGGATACATATGTATATTCCCCGGTAGAAATTCCCCGGTTGAAATTCCCCGGTGGAAATTCCCCGGTGGAAATTCCCCGGTAGAAATTCCCCGGTGAAAATTCCCCGGTGGAGATATATGTATATTCCCCGGTAGAAATTCCCCGGTAGAAATTCCCCGGTGGAAATTCCCCGGTAGAAATTCCCCGGTAGAAATTCCCCGGTGGAAATTCCCCGGTAGAAATTCCATACTTGGGCTTCCGGTCTAAGACTGTTCATGGGAAATCAAGGGACCAGGATAACTATCCTTGCTTACTTTGAAGTAAACATGAAACGAAAAAATTACTGACATCGCCGCTGAGCGATTTTTACGGACCTAAATTTTCCTGGATACTGGACTTCATGGGAAATAAAGGGACCATAATGACTATCCTCGTATAAGTTGAAACCAATATGAAAACAAAATTGACAACTCTATTGAGTAACATAAATTTAGGGTCTCAATCTACCTACATATGTAACTTCTTCTGCACTTATTCTGCAATTCATCTGCACTTCTTTTGCAGCCTAAAATGTTACATGGGATAGATAAAAAGGCGATCTTGAAGATTATGATTGATTAGTTTGAAGCCGTATATTTCCCAACCTCAACCTTCCTTGATACTTGGGCTTTCGGTCTAAGACTGTTCATGGGAAATCAAGGGACCAGGATAACTATCCTTGCTTACTTTGAAGCCAACATGAAACGAAAAAATTTCTGGCATCGCCTCTGAGCGATTTTTACGGACTTCAATTTTCCTGGATACTGGACTTCATGGGAAGTCAAGGGACCATAATTACTATCCTCGTATAAGTTGAAACCAATATGAAAATAAAATTTTGACAATTTATTGAGTAATATAAATTTAGGGTCTCAATCTACCTACAGTAACTTCTTCTGCACTTCTTCAGCAATTCATATGCACTTCTTCTGCAGCCTTAAATGTTACATGGGATAGATAACAGGCGACCTTGAAGATTATGATTGATTAGTTTGAAGCCGTATTTTTCCGAACCTCAAACTTCCTTGATACTTGGGCTTCCGGTCTAAGACTGTTCATGGGAAATCAAGGGACCAGGATAACTATCCTTGCTTACTTTGAAGCCAACATGTCACGAAAAAAATTCTGACATCGCCGCTGAGCGATTTTTACGGACCTCAATTTTCCTGGATACTGGACTTCATGGGAAATCAAGGGACCATAATGACTATCCTCGTATAAGTTGAAACCAATATGAAAATAAAATTTTGACAACTCTATTGAGTAACATAAATTTAGGGTCTCAATCTACCTACATATGTAAATTCTTCTGCACTTCTTCATCAATTCATCTGCACTTCTTCTGCAGCCTAAAATGTTACATGGGATAGATAAAAAGGCGATCTTGAAGATTATGATTGATTAGTTTGAAGCCGTATATTTCCCAACCTCAAACTTCCTTGATACTTGGGCTTCCGGTCTAAGACTGTTCATGGGAAATCAAGGGACCAGGATAACTATCCTTGCTTACTTTGAAGCCAACATGACACGAAAAAATTTCTGACATCGCCGCTGAGCGATTTTTACGGACCTCAATTTTCCTGGATACTGGACTTCATGGGAAGTCAAGGGACCATAATGACTATCCTCGTATAAGTAGAAACCAATATGAAAATAAAATTTTGACAACTCTATTGAGTAACATAAATTTAGGGTCTCAATCTACCTACATATGTAACTTCTTCTGCACTTCTTCTGCAATTCATCTGCACTTCTTCTGCAGCCTTAAATGTTACATGGGATAGATAACAGGCGACCTTGAAGATTATGATTGATTAGTTTGAAGCCGTATTTTTCCGAACCTCAAACTTCCTTGATACTTGGGCTTCCGGTCTAAGACTGTTCATGGGAAATCAAGGGACCAGGATAACTATCCTTGCTTACTTTGAAGTAAACATGAAACGAAAAAATTACTGACATCGCCGCTGAGCGATTTTTACGGACCTAAATTTTCCTGGATACTGGACTTCATGGGAAATAAAGGGACCATAATGACTATCCTCGTATAAGTTGAAACCAATATGAAAACAAAATTGACAACTCTATTGAGTAACATAAATTTAGGGTCTCAATCTACCTACATATGTAACTTCTTCTGCACTTATTCTGCAATTCATCTGCACTTCTTTTGCAGCCTAAAATGTTACATGGGATAGATAAAAAGGCGATCTTGAAGATTATGATTGATTAGTTTGAAGCCGTATATTTCCCAACCTCAACCTTCCTTGATACTTGGGCTTACGGTCTAAGACTGTTCATGGGAAATCAAGGGACCAGGATGACTATCCTTGCTTACTTTGAAAGCAACATGAAACGAAAAAATTTCCGACATCGCCGCTGAGCGATATTTACGGACCTCAATTTTCCTGGATACTGGACTTCATGGGAAATCAAGGGACCACAATGACTATCCTCGAATAAGTTGAAACCACTATGAAAACAAAATTTTGACAACTCTATAGAGTAACATAAATTTAGGGGTCTCAATCTACCTACAGATGTATCTTCTTCTGCACTTATTCTGCAATTCATCTGCACTTCTTTTGCAGCCTAAAATGAAACGAAAAAATTTCTGACATCGCCGCTGAGCGATATTTACGGACCTCAATTTTCCTGGATACTGGACTTCATGGGAAATAAAGGGACCATAATGTCTATCCTCGTATAAGTTGAAACCACTATGAAAACAAAATTGACAACTCTATTGAGTAACATAAATTTTAGGGTCTCAATCTACCTACAAATGTAACTTCTTCTGCACTTCTTCTGCAATTCATTTGCACTTCTTCTGCGGCCTTAAATGCTACATTGGATAGATAACAGGCGACCTTGAAGATTATGATTGATTAGTTTGAAGCCGTATTTTTCCGAACCTCAAACTTCCTTGATACTTGGGCTTCCAGTCTAAGACTGTTCATGGGAAATCAAGGGACCAGGATGACTATCCTTGCTTACTTAGAAGCCAACATGAAACGAAAAAATTTCTGACATCGCCGCTGAGCGATTTTTACGGACCTCAATTTTCCTGGATACTGGACTTCATAGGAAATCAAGGGACCACAATGACTATCCTCGTATAAGTTGAAACCACTATGAAAACAAAATTTTGACAACTCTATAGAGTAACATAAATTTAGGGGTCTCAATCTACCTACAGATGTATCTTCTTCTGCACTTATTCTGCAATTCATCTGCACTTCTTTTGCAGCCTAAAATGAAACGAAAAAATTTCTGACATCGCCGCTGAGCGATATTTACGGACCTCAATTTTCCTGGATACTGGACTTCATAGGAAATCAAGGGACCACAATGACTATCCTCGTATAAGTTGAAACCACTATGAAAACAAAATTTTGACAACTCTATAGAGTAACATAAATTTAGGGGTCTCAATCTACCTACAGATGTAACTTCTTCTGCACTTCTTCTGCAATTCATCTGCACTTCTTTTGCAGCCTAAAATGTTACATGGGATAGATAAAAAGGCGATCTTGAAGATTATGATTGATTAGTTTGAAGCCGTATATTTCCCAACCTCAAACTTCCTTGATACTTGGGCTTCCGGTCTAAGACTGTTCATGGGAAATCAAGGGACCAGGATGACTATCCTTGCTTACTTAGAAGCCAACATGAAACGAAAAAATTTCTGACATCGCCGCTGAGCGATTTTTACGGACCTCAATTTTCCTGGATACTGGACTTCATGGGAAATCAAGGGACCACAATGACTATCCTCGTATAAGTTGAAACCACTATGAAAACAAAATTTTGACAACTCTATAGAGTAACATAAATTTAGGGGTCTCAATCTACCTACAGATGTAACTTCTTCTGCACTTCTTCTGCAATTCATCTGCACTTCTTTTGCAGCCTAAAATGTTACATGGGATAGATAAAAAGGCGATCTTGAAGATTATGATTGATTAGTTTGAAGCCGTATATTTCCCAACCTCAAACTTCCTTGATACTTGGGCTTCCGGTCTAAGACTGTTCATGGGAAATCAAGGGACCAGGATGACTATCCTTGCTTACTTTGAAAGAAAAAAGAAACGAAAAAATTTCCGACATCGCCGCTGAACGATATTTACGGACCACAATTTTCCTGGATACTGGACTTCATGGGAAATCAAGGGACCACAATGACTATCCTCGAGTAAGTTGAAACCACTATGAAAACAAAATTTTGACAACTCTATAGAGTAACATAAATTTAGGGGTCTCAATCTACCTACAGATGTATCTTCTTCTGCACTTCTTCTGCAATTCATCTGCACTTCTTTTGCAGTCTAAAATGAAACGAAAAAATTTCTGACATCGCCGCTGAGCGATATTTACGGACCTCAATTTTCCTGGATACTGGACTTCATGGGAAATCAAGGGACCATAATGTCTATCCTCGGATAAGTTGAAACCACTATGAAAACAAAATTTTGACAACTCTATAGAGTAACGTAAATTTAGGGGTCTCAATCTACCTACAGATGTAACTTCTTCTGCACTTCTTCTGCAATTCATCTGCACTTCTTTTGAAGCCTAAAATGTTACATGGGATAGATAAAAAGGCGATCTTGAAGATTATGATTGATTAGTTTGAAGCCGTATATTTCCCAACCTCAAACTTCCTTGATACTTGGGCTTCCGGTCTAAGACTGTTCATGGGAAATCAAGGGACCAGGATGACTATCCTTGCTTACTTTGAAAGAAAAAAGAAACGAAAAAATTTCCGACATCGCCGCTGAACGATATTTACGGACCACAATTTTCCTGGATACTGGACTTCATGGGAAATCAAGGGACCACAATGACTTTCGTTAAGAGAGGTAGGCCAAGGATACTGTAGATGCCAATTTGGGGAGAATGACTCGTGAACGAGGTAGAAATAAATGAGGGGAATGAAATGGAAACAAATGTGAGGGAGAATGGGAATTGAAGAGGGCGTAGAGACAGAAAAGAATGAGAGGAATTATGGGATAGAGGAGGACCAGACAAACCGACGAGAGAAAGAAGGGAGGGAACCGGCAGCCGAGGAGAAGTGAAGTAAGAGTGAGTCAATGTTCAGCTTTCCGCCTCTTTTATAGGGCAAGGAGCTACTGACCTTTATAAGTTCAGCAGGTTTATGATGAACTTGAAAAGGGTAACATGTAAAAGCACGAGTGTACATTTCATTATCATTTTACTATTGAGTTCCACAATTTATAAATGCTATGAAAATTCAGGATAATTTTTCCTTTAAATAGCTAGACATACCAATCAACTATTCATACCGAACTGTTATGACCATTATGATTATTTCGCCTCTTACGCAAATTGCATTACCAAATTGTATACAAAATGGAATAATAATTATCTTTAATAAATTTTACAGGACTTCTTTAAGTACATATTTACGGAAACAGTTTGATAATCGTTTTCTTGATTATCAAAAATAAAACTAATATTTGAATATTGAGTAATATTAAAAACATTTTGGCAGCTAAAAATCAGTCTAAATTTTTTTGCTCCTAAAAAATTAGTCTAATTCAAGTTAATAATGCTCTCACATATATAGTCCCGCCCAGGATCTTTAATTTCTTATCAAATGATTAAAAATAATCAATTTTTTATCAGCAGCATCCGTTCTCTATGAGTAAACTAATGTACCATTTAAAATATTTTAGTCTTTCCTAGAACAATTGTTATTAGCGAGGATGCATTTGGATCCCTCCGATGCATCCGATCAATCTTTAGTACAAAGATCCTGGGCGGAACTGTATATGTATATTCTGTTCAATTTTCTGATTTCATTACTCGATTGATCCCAATTGATTTCATGAAACCACGTTTAGAAGGCTTTAAAAACTACTTTATTAACATTTCCGCACTTCCAAATATACATCATAAGAAAGCGCATGAAATTTGCTACAAGATAGACCCCTTTCAATAAACTTTCAAGCCTATAATGTTTTGTTATAAGTGATAAGAATTGGGCATCAGCTTACAATTATCACAATTCTTCAACGGAAAAAATATTGAAATATTCCAATTCGAATAACCTAAACAATGAAATTCTTGGGCGAAAGGACAGCGACGCTACTTTACCTTCTCTTATGACTTATAACAAAACATTATAGGCTTGAACGTTTATTGAAAGGGGTTTACCTTGTAGCAAATTTCACGCTCCTTCTTATGCTGCATGTTTGGAAGTGCGGAAATGTTAGTAAAGTAGTTTTTAAAGCCTTCTAATAGTACAGAACGAAATTTTCCATAGAAATATAAACTTTTCAATAAAAGAATGCATGTAACATTTGAAGATCTCTGTGAGAGCTCTTTTATGATATGCCTACGATTTTCTGATATTAAGATTGAGCAAAGGAATGGATCGCTGAATGCGCTTGCAGGGTGCCTCAGCCGCCGTAAATGCGCCTTTTTGACCGACTCGCGCGCATTGCTCGCGTCGTAGCAAAAATTAATACGCTCAGATTTTTCTTGAATGGTGCTTATTTGATATCAAATTTCACGCTATTTCTTTCTATCTAGGTTTGTAGAAATTACCATAAATTGCTGTGCTGGCCCTTCAAATAATTTAAACCCTATTTTCGCGGCCAAAATAAAATTTTAGTAAAACATGTTCCTAGATGAAATTTGAAGCGCTTTCGAAATGCTATTGAATGATATGATCATAGTTTCTTAAAACAGGTTTTGGACGGAATTATGGCTCAATGAATTTTCAAGGTTACGGTAGTGTATCCCAAAGGGAAAAAATCGGATAATGATGAAATTAGTCTCATTAAAAAGAGCGGGTCGAGTTGTATTAGAAATTAATGAATTTTTGTTAATGAATTCGAAAACAATTTTCCCGGGGCAGGCTGCCTTAAGCGCATGCTCGACTCTTACAGAGAAGCTCTCCTAACCATACGCATATACGGGTGGACTACATTTGCGCGCAGACACTTGCGCCCAAGGACACTTGCGCACAGAGACTTGCGCACAAGGACACTTGAGCTCAAGGACACTTGCGCACATAGACACTTGCGCGCAGGGACACTTGCGCGCAGACACTTGCGCACACGGACACTTGCGCACAAGGACTCTTGCGCACATGGACACTTGCGCACAAGTTTTTGTGACCTTTTGAGGGACCATTTTGGTAACTTTTGGGGAAGCTTTTGGTAACTTTTGGGGATGCTTTTTGTAACTTTTGGTGACACTTTTAGCAACCTTTGGGGACTCTTTTTACAACTTTTAGGGACACTTTTGGAAACTTTTGGGAATACTTTTGGTAACCTTTGGGGACTCTTTTGGTAGCTTCTGGGTATCGTTTAGGGACCCTTATGGCACCTTTTGAGACCAGACGTGGACCCAACAGAGGACCTTTTTTTAGACCGTTTGAGGGCACTTTTGTCTCCGTTTAGTAACTCCTCATGGATACTTTAGGCCAGTTTGAATTTGCGGTCACTTTGCATGCATTTTCCTATTTTCATCCTTGGCACTAAGAGCTACTAGGGCCGGCCGGCCCAACTTTCCAGGCCCCGGGCCGGGCCCAATATTCTAGGGCCCGGAAATGGATCGGGCCGGGCTGGCCGAGTCCTTAGGCCCTACGAGCTTGGCCGGCCCAAAATTTTTGGGCCCGTTAGCACCTCTGCCGACGTAGTAAAGTGTCCCTTTTTTAAGGCTAAACATCAGGGACTGACATGAGGCTAAGCAGGTTAACACGAGGTTTAGCCTCATGTTTACACTGATATCAACATCCCTGCTTACTTGTTATTGGTTTCTTTCCATGGATATATATATATATATATATATATATATATATATATATATATATATATATATATATATATATATATATATAGAGAGAGAGAGAGAGAGAGAGAGAGAGATTGAGACATAGAGAATTACAGAGAGAGAGATAGAGAGAGAGAGTGATAGAGAGTCATATTGACATATTCTTATTGTTAAATGCAACAACGTTTGTTGATACAGCTTCATTAAAAGGGCATAACAAAAACAATGTTCAGTCGCAGCAGCAGCTGAACAAAACGGGCCACTGTTCAGCTAAATACCCAGAATGCCACAAACTTTAGTAAGTTGCAGCGGTTGACTAAAAGTTTGGATAATTCAGGCGATCCCTCATGCGGAACCGACATTAAACGGATTATCCGAACAAAGCATGATGCTAGCCAGAAAATCATATCAGGCTAACTTTAAGGGAACAGGCATACACAAGTAGTTGCCGTACTAATTGAAAGCGGTCTCCATGGAATGTTCGAGGGATTCAAAAGAATCCCAAAGAGGTCCCTAAAAGGTTACAAACTGGTCCCCAAACGTTGTCAAACCAAAAGTGTCCCCAAAAGTTACCAAAAGCATCCCCAAAAGTTACTAAAAGTGTCACCAGAAGTTACCAAAGCATCCCCAAAAGTTACTAAAAGTGTCACCAGAAGTTACCAAAAGCATCCCCAAAAGTTACTAAAAGTGTCACCAGAAGTTACCAAAAGCATCCCCAAAAGTTGCCAAAAGTTTCCCAAAAAGTTACCAAAATGGTCCCCCAAAAGGTCACAAAAACTTGTGCGCAAATGTCCTTATGCGCAAGTGTCTGTGCGCAAGTGTCCGTTCGCAAGTCTCCTTGTGCGCAAATGCAGGTGCGCAAGTGTCCGTGCGCAAGTGTCCCTGCGCGCAAATGTCCTTGTGCGCAAGTGTCCATGTGCGCAAGTGTCCTTGTGCGCAAGTGGCTGTGCGCAAGTGTCCGTGCGCAAGTGGCCCAAATGTTTGTGTGCGCAAGTGTCTGCGCGCAAATGTAGTCCACCCGCATATACATACTATTTCCATGTATACCTGGCAGTTACTACTATAAACCGCTGGGCTAAACAGAAATGTCTCGTTTTTCGATCAGCTGTCGTCAAAATAGCATAGGCTGACCATTCGGAAAACGACGGCACAATGTGAAAGGGCCACCGGTTAGCATATAAAAGAGATTATGTTGCCGCTTACCTATCATAACCTTTCTAGCGGCCTTTGTATGTTATGTCTGCTTGTTTACCAAACGAGAATATGTATTTACTTTACTCTCCTCTCTCTCTCTTCCCCTCTCTCTCTCTCTCTTCCTCTCCTCTCTTCCTTTCTCTCTCTTCCCCCCCCCCTCTCTCTCTCTCTATCTCTCTCTCTCTCTCTCGTTCGGTCTCGCTCTATCTCCCTCGATGTCTCCATCGCTTTCTCTGATATTATTCAACTCTCACCAAATATTTTAACTTGCCTACTAAATTTTTTCCTTTCCCTCTCTTGTTTACTCTTACATGACGCTTTTTTCAACTTCTCTTTTCTGTGTCTACAGGTTCTCTATTTCTCTCTCTCTCGCTCTCTCTTTCTTTCTCTCTCTTTCTCTCTCCCTCTCTCTCACTCTGTTATCCTCTTAATCATAGATGTTTCAATCACTGCAAGGCTACCAGCTCAAAGATTCACAAACAGCCGTCTGGAAAAGTGACAGAACTCCTATCTCTTCTTTACTAAAATGCAGTCGAGCAGTTAGAATGCTGGAAGTGTACAGAAAATTTTGAAAAAATTGAATTTGCTCTCCACCGCTTACAAAAGAGTAAACTAGAGTCACGGAGATAGCGAAAGAGATAGAGAGAGGAGAGCGAGAGATGGACAGAGAAAGAGAGAAATGGCAACTATGTCAAAGTGTAGCCTGTTCTTTCGTAGCATCTTGGTTTATGGAAATGTAGAGCGGTAGCATCAGTGTTGATACGAATTTTGACAGTTTTGGATCTTGATCATTGTTCAAAATACATTATAGCAGAGGTCCTGTGATTATTCAACACCTGTTTTTCCTAACTTCTTTCTCTCTCAATCTCCAACAACATTCTATCTCGCAATTTTGCTTCCTTTCTCTCTCTTTCTATCTCTCTTTATGTAAAGATTCTTTTCCATTATCACAACATCCACAAACTTGCAGTTTACCTTATTGAATCGGCTTTCAAATAATTGACAATGTGCTATGTATATCTTTATTTTGTTTATCTGCTAACAATAACATAGAGGCAAATGTATGCATGAACCTTTTAAGTGAAAAACTGGCTGACTGACCTTTGCTTAATAGTAATTATACATATAAATATTTTCTTCGAGAAAATAGAATATTTTTTTAATATTCAGAAAGAAAGAATTCATTCAAAATTAATTTTTTGTTAACGATGACTCACCGTCCCGAGCTGCAAGGACTGCGCGCCTTGGCCATCGCCGGCGTCCTCGCTTTCCACTTCTTCCCCGAGGCATGCCCGAACGGATTCATCGGAGTCGACATGTCAGCATTTATTGTTGAGATTGTTATGAAGGAGAGAGTGGGACGGAGAGTGGGAGAGGAAGAGAGCGAAGCATAGAGTGATTTCTTCCTCCTCCAGCGTTTTCGTACTCTCCGGTTTCCTGATCTCCTCGATCCTCGCCCGTTCCTTTTCCTCCTTTCAGTTTCTTCGTCCTCTCCGGCTTCCTGATCTCCTCGATCCTCTCCCGTTCCTTTTCCTCCTTTCAGTTTCTTCGTCCTTTCTGGCTTCCTGATCTCCTCTATCCTCGCCCGTTCCTTTCAACGCCACGGCTTTGGCCGTCGCTCCCTCTGCGATTTCTACTATCGCCGTCTGAAGCGAATCATCCCTCTTCATCTTCTGTACTGCGCCGTCGGCGTTGCAATCTATATTGTACTCTCCGACCCTTACAACATTAAAGAGAACCAGGTACTTGCATTTGAATTATTTTTTATTGTTTCAATAACTATAGCGAGATAAGGGGATGATAATATGAGTAGGCGAGAGTCTTACAATATGAGAGATTGTGAGTGACAGCGAGATCGAGTGAGCAAAAGTGAGGTCGAGAAATTGATGTAGAAAGCTGCCGGAGCGGCGACACTTCTTCTAACGAACATCAAGGCGATGGTCGAGACTGAGGACTATTTTACGGTCAAAATTCCTTTTTTTATTTAACTTCGTATTTTTATTATCACTTTTAATCTCCTTCTGTTTTTTTATTCTTTTATGTCTTTTTTATTTAAAAAAATATTACGAATATCTTTACCATGTTGCAGCAATTGAGCACGGAGAATCTCTTCACTCATATCTGGTCGCTATCGGTCGAAGTGCAATTCTACCTTGTCGCGCCCTTCCTGCTCGCCATCCAGAATCGCTGGCCGCGCTGGATCTTCTTGGCGGCAGGTAGTTGTAAAATGTTTTATTTGTACATTCAATGAAGTACATCAAGAACTGCCGAAATAGAATTTAAAATGTAAAAATAGAATTGTGGTAAATTTCTTTTAAAATGTTTTTAATTAATTATTTTCTGCGTATATATTTTTCGTCATTTTTCTTTAGTGATGACGTCATCCCTCCTCGTCCATCTCCTCACTCCTTCCCTCTTCGCATTCAATCTGATGCCCGCGCGTCTGTGGCAGTTCTTGCCAACGGCGCTGCTACACTACTCCACATCTACGTCTTCTGTTCGCCCCGAGAGTGCTGATTCTGTAAGAGAGAGATAGAAAAAGAGAGAGAGAGAGAGAGAGAGAGAGAAGGGAAGAAAGAGAGATAGAGAAAGGGAGAGAAAGGGAGAGAAAGAAAGAGAGAGAGAGAAGTACAGCTAAAATCACAGCTCATAAACTTCAAAACCAAAATCTAAATGGCCCTCACAATCAGGCAGTCGAGGAGGCAAAGAAGCTCGAAGATGACAAGAATGAACGCTCGTGGCGTCAAGTCGCTGCAGAAGTGGCACGAACTGTAATTTAATCTCTTATCTTTCTCCCCTCTCCTTATGTAATACTCTCTCTTCTCTCTCTCGCTCTCTCCCCATCCCTCTCCTTCTCTCTCCCTCTCTTTCTCTCTCTCTATCTCTCTCTCTTCTTTAGCTTCTCTGCTCCACCTCCCTCCTCCTTCTCTTCGTCGTCCTTTTCATTCCTCTCCAACTTCCCGTCTCCATCACTCGAATCGTTGTCACTGCAGCCACTGCTCTGCTCATCGCGGCAAGCCACGAGGCGCAGGTGAGATTCTCTCATTGTTGTTCGTACACTTTATCTCTCTCTCTCCCTCTCTCTTTCTTGCTCACTCTCCCTCTTTCTCTCTCCGCGGCCCTTTCTCATTTTCTCTCTCTTTCTCTCTCTCATTATTCCGTTCTCTCTCTCCCGCTTTCTCTGCCTCTCCATCTTCGCTCCTGTCCCTCTCTCTCTACCTTCCCCTCTTACATATATTCTCCTCCAGCTCTAATTTTCTTGTGCAATTTATTAATAACGTCAAATATTTATAAAACAATAAATACATTTGTATCCATGAATAAATAATGTCAACGTCGTGAACCCCAATAGATCTCTCCTTCCAGGTGGCCTGGATCCTCTCGTTCAACCCTCTCGTCTTCCTTGGCGACATTTCCTACTCTCTCTACCTCTTCCACTGGCCTTTCTCTGTTTATCTCGTGCACGAGACGACACCGTTATCCTTTGGTATAATATCCATAAATACCGCTGATAAATGCTTTTTGTTTTTAAATTAATACAATTTGTAAGGATTATTGTCTATCACAATAAGGCATTTTGAAGTTTTTTTTTCAAATATAAGCAATTTAATATGCCCATCTTTTTTATATCGTCTGGCTGGAATTCCATGCTCGATCTGCGTTACGCTCCTTGTTTATTTCGCCTTCGAGCGTTTCTATCGCACGTGGTCGCCAGCTTGCGTTGGTTAGTAGAGAAACACTTGGAAGAGTTCAAATGAATGTTCCTTATTGTTAGAGGCTGTATTTATGGGTAATCTTTATGTTTATTCATGGTATCATTTTTATTTACTTATTGTATCATGAATATACATACATATGTGTATTTATTTTATTTACCATTAGGAGCCTGCTCGCGTTGGTTAGTGGAGAATCACTTGAAAGAGTTCACAAATAAATGTCCCTCAGAGGCTGTCTGGATTCATGGGAATTCTTTATATTCTTTATTCATGGAAAAGTTTTTCTAATTGTATCATTCATATGTATATTTATTTCATTTACCATTAGGCGCCTGCTGCGGTATCCTTCTTGGCCTGGCCGTGGCGCTCATCCTTTCGTCACCACCAATCAATCGCGCCCTACATCAGACGGATCCTGTCACCGGTCAATAGTTCTTTCTTCATTATTCCAATTTATCTACATACATTGTATACATACATTCGGACATACTTATCTTCACAAGGAATGGAATTTGTCTGTTTTATCGGGCCAACAACTTTGTGAAAATATTCATAGTTCATTTTTTTTATACAAAAAAATATTTTTAAAAAAAGAACAAAGTCCTGCTTGCATTTGTTCTATTTACTCTTCAACTCTCGTTCCTTTTTCGTTTGTTTTCGGGATGAACTATAACGGATTAACCTTTTGATGCTTTGAGTTTGAGTTCAAAGATTGCCTTGTTCTATTTTAATGAACTTTTTTTATTATTAAAAAAAGAAATTAAATTAAGCCGCCGCAATCGCGGAGAACGAGCGCATCTTCGACGGCTTCGATCAGAATCTGATCAGGCAAGAGTGCGTCTTCTCGCCCTTCCGCAACATGACGGGCGCCGAGTTCTTTGGCGAACTCGACAAGCCCTGGGGCGTCTGCACACTGCCGGTTTTTTTCTAACGATTTTCAACTTTCATTTTTGGTTTTTTTCTAACCTTGTTTTTCCTCCGTCTCATAGAAATAAAACGAATTTATTATTAAAACGATGGCATAAAGTATATATATATATCAAAGGAGTGCGATCACCTAAAATTATATGAGATTTGTGTTATTTGCGAAGCAGCAAACGAGAAAGAAACTGTGCCTGCTCCCAGGGCAAACGCGACAATCCGAACCTGCGTTAATGACGTTTTTCGGTGAACGTCCTCTTTTAAATTTTAAAATTAACTAATGAATTCAATCAATAAATTCAATAAATAAATTCAATAAATTCAATCCATCAATAAATCAGCCGGGCCACGGTCGCCTCCGCTTCGCTGCCGTGGGCAGCAGCTATGTCGGCGATCATCTCGGCATGGTAGCGCGCCAGTTCGTCGACTTCTACAGTAGCTTCCAGGCATTCCAGCAGCGAGGCGCGCTTTCTCTCTCTCTCTTTCTCTCTCTCTCTCTCGCTCTCTCTCACTCTCTCTATCTATCTCTCTCCCTCTGTCTCTCTCTCTCTTTCTGTCTGTATTTACCTCTTTCTCTCTCTCTCTGTGTCTCCCTCTTTCTCTCTCTCTCTGTGTCTCCCTCTTTCTCTTTCTCTCACTCTCTCCTTCGTATCACATACATATATCCTTATTTAATCCAATTAAACCCCATCTTAAATCTCCAGAATTTTTGTGTGCAATCGATAATCGCGCTTCTAAACACTTTTATTATTAAATTTATTCAGCTTGCGAAGTCCTCTCGAACACGTCTCGCAAGGAGTGGTGCTTCAATTTTGTCCAGTATGGAGACGTGCTTGATGACTTCGACGCTGACGTCACTTTCATTCTACAAAGGTATCGAAAAGATTTTTCGAAGCCAGAGAGAGAGAGAAACGAGAAGGAGAGAAAGAGAGAGACAGTGGGAGAAAAGAGAGAGGGAGAGAGAGAAAGGGGAAAAAGAACGAGAATAGAGAGATGAAAGAGAGGGAGAGAGAGAGAGCGTGAGAGATGAAGCGGGAAATCGAGTAAACCTTTCCAGAAATCATAGCATAAATAATACCCAGGTTCTATCGGCCAAAGTTCGATGCGATCCCTGCAAATGGCAGCGACCCCGCATACGATGAGATGATTGAGCGATATCGACAGATTCAGAACAAGTTCGTGTGCAACTTATATGTAAATTAACAACTTGCGTATTTTTTTTTACCAATTA
The DNA here is from genome assembly GCA_945643635.1 of Allodiplogaster sudhausi. Classification (NCBI taxonomy): domain Eukaryota; kingdom Metazoa; phylum Nematoda; class Chromadorea; order Rhabditida; family Diplogasteridae; genus Allodiplogaster; species Allodiplogaster sudhausi. The sequence continues at coordinate 3,811,960 of CALZFC010000248.1, forward strand.
TTGTGTTTATGAAATACAGAGTAAACAGTAATCTTGGCTGGTATTCACATGAAGAAATTATATTTTTAAAAAAAACCAGATAATTTCGAAATTAAGCGAGCATAACAAAAAAAAAATTTTTTTTAATAGAAGTAGGCTTTTCTACGTGCTCGACGCTATGCCGACCACCAATTTCCACGTGATGAAGAGGCTGAGCGAGATGATTCGCAAAGGATACACGGCGGGGCGGATTAATGTCTATGCTTCTTTTCTCACTCCCTCTCTCTCACTCTCTTCTCTCTCGCTCTCCTTTTTCTCTGTCTTTCTCTCTCTCTCTCTTTATCTGTCTAGCACCCTTCTAATTCCTTTTTATTTTGTCTACCACTCTGATTGTTTTGTTATTGCGTTTCGACAATCTTGCCTTTCTATTCAGAACATCACCGTGCAGCGAAACGACATCCCGTATGCGAAGGCACGTATGCAGCGATTCGCCAAAGATTGCGGCGTCAGCGAGACATTTATTACATTTACCGATCTCAAAAGCCCTTGCCCTGCCTCGAACTCGCATCGTCTGTACTTTGATTCGAAGCGCTTAACCAATCAGCCAAGTTACCCTGCTGCAGAACTGCGTGGTCTACGACATGGTGCCTGCCTTGCTCGACGAGCACGGCACCTACCTGGCCTATGACGGAGAGTCGAAACTCGCCAACCTCGAGCACGTCTCTCACTACACTCCGTACGGAAGAACTCGCGCCGAGCCTTTCTACGGGGTACGGTAATCTTTAAGAGGACATGTTTGAGGAGTACTGTAATCGGTAAAGGTAATACTGAAAGGAGTTATCATCTGTATATGTTTTGGTTGCGATACCGAATTAGAACATGCACATGCCGATGAACTAAAATCGTGGATAACGTTGCTTTTTTCGGATATATGCGAAATTACACTTTATTTTTAGAAACTTGCGCAGCGCGAAGCGACGCGGCTTCGTCAACTGGAAAAAGAGATTTACGGTGATCAAGTCACTCAAAGTCCAGATATTCATTTTGAGACTGTACTTTAGTACTGCTAATTGTAAGCTGTAGGAGACAAAAGCGGGAAATATGCATGTCCAGGACAATTCTTTTCGTATTTACTTTAGTTTTTACAGATTTTATTTTGCAGCATTCTTAAGTTGTACATATTAGTAGTTTTAAAATATACAGTTTGATTTCCGCTTTATTATTCACAGCATTTTTTTTTAAATATTTTATTGAGCTTTTGATTTTATAGCCATGTCATGTACATACATCCATATTTCCATGGATATTTATACAGTGTATACGGTAACTCTCTCTCTCTCTCTCTGGTTCTCTTTTCATCTGAAATTTTGCGATAATGCGAAGGTATAAACTGATGAAGATGCTTAGTAGAATTTAACAAATCATAGAAAAAAAAGACAGAGATGGAAAGAGCGAGAGAAGAAGCAAATGTCCAAGTGTGATAATCGAACATATGTCTTATGTATGCACATATGTATGTAGAATTCCCGACCCCTTAAGACATTCCTTACACCAGGACCGTGAAAAACGCTGGTTTTTAAGGTTACAAGAAAATGAAGGAAATGCGAGATTTCTTGTTAACAATGCCGACTGGCGGGAACGAAGGAGTAGGAAAAGAAAAACAGAGTAATCCATCATTTTGAAAATGTAAGCATATTGTACTTGTCATATTGACTGGAGATGTCAGACGTAAGAAGTTATCACATTTTCCACATGTACACTTTTCCTTTCGCCTTTTACGAAAGTACGCCATCCTCCAGTCCTATATAAGCCGCTCCTTTTAGTGAAATAAACAAAGTCTTCTCCTCGTCTCCATCCGTGTTCCTGCATTTCAGTGTTGCCTTGGGGTTAGCAAGTTAAATAACTACATGTGCTTCTTTTCACTTTTTTTTTCTTCCAAAGTAGCATTCACATGGAATTACACCTGAAAGGCGTTGAAATTAGTGTTCATTGACCACTCTCGTCAAGAAGAGTTTTTCAGTCCCCGAAGATCATTGGCTCCTTATAGAACAATTTAGGTACACATTAGCTCTCTCTCTCACTCTTTCTTTCTCTCTCTCTCTCTCACTGTCTCTTTCACAATCTCCCTATTCATCTTTCTCTCTCTCTCCCGATGCTACAGAATGGAACATTGGCTGGTTTCGGAAAGTGATCTCGCTCTATAAACTCCCCGTTATCTCATTCGGTGTCATACGCTTAATGGTAAAAAGCTGCTCGGTTTAGTAGTCTGCGGCCCCGTAAAGATAGCTGATAGAATTCATTTCCTTAAAGCTTTTTGAACTGAAAAGTTCACCGTCATCATATTCAAGAAGATTCTGATGTTAGGGTGGATGCAAATATTTTGAATAAAGGTGCACTTGTTAAACATTTTAATGTTAAGAATCAATAATTAGGGCCAATTCGTATACGTCAGTTTATGAATTGAATAAATGTTTATACATGAATGCATGACTGGAGAAGAGGGAGGGAATTCAGACTTTCTGCAGCTAAGGTTTATTCTCGAAAGGCGTGGAAATTAGAATTCCTAAACAGCTCATAAATAGGCAAGGAAGAATTTGTTCTGATGAGTGGACTCATCGGAACAAATTCTCTTGTTCTGATCATTAAATTCTTAAAGAGCAATTTAGATACATAATGAGAGCATTCGATTTAGAGAGACCTCATCGCAGATTGAAATAGATTATATTAGTTTCGTGCTCCTTTAAGGATTTTTTGAGTCTATCTCCATCTTACTCAAGAAGATTCTGATGTTTATATGCATACTTAAATATTTATATCAAATGAACCTTGAACGAGGGCTGATTCGTACGTGACAGTTTCTACATTGTTAATGTTTATGAATGAATGCGTGACTGGCGAGGGTGGCTGATAAGAAGAGGGTGGGTGATTCGGTTTGGGCCGGGTGGGGCCGAGCGGGGGAGAAAGGGAGAGAGAGAGAGAGAGAGAGAGAGAGAGAAAGAGAGAGAGCGCGAGAGACGGAAGGGGTAAGAGAGAGGGAATAAGAACGAGAGAAGTAGAAAGAGAGAGGGAGTAGAGAAAGAGAGAGTGGACTGGATATTAAAAGAGAGCGAGAAACAGCAAAACGGAACGCGGAAACCTTGCGGTCGTGCCATGTGACAAAAGAAGCTGAAGCCTCGCTGATAACAGGGCAACGCCCCTGACTCAGCTAACTTAGAGATAGGAGACAGCTAGAGAAAAAGATAGAGTGAGAGAGTGAGAGTGTGTGAAAGATGGAGAGAGAAAGAACAAAGAGAGAAAGATAGTTCGCGAGAGTTAATACGAAGCAAGGACGGACGCAATATGAGGAAGATAAGATACTTTCAGTGCAGAAAATCAGATTGGACAATATAGAAAAGCGCCATAGTTAGAAGTCCAATCATGGTTGTGCAATTAGGAAACCTGAACGGGGGCGGGTGTCAACGAATAAGCCCGCCCTCTCTTATTGTTAGACATTATCACGCTCCTTCGAGAAGTAGCAAGCTATCTAGTACATAAACAAGGAGCAACATGAGTATTATTAATGTTGTTATTTGCACTATTATTATCTCTGATTATAAAAAAACATATGTATATCTATTCTTGTTGTTATCCATGTACATAATCTTTTTTTTGTTGTTGAGTAAAATCGCTCGAAAAATTTGCATATTTATTTATTCTTTATTTAATTTTGTTGGCGGTTGTCGTGTTGTTTGATAATTTCGTGAGATCCTTATAATTAATTTAATTAAAAGGGTCTTTAAAACATTGCTAACACATACTTTTTCATATTAGTATCCTGTAAGATGTACATATATAATATCTGCGCGCCCCTTTTTTTGCTTGCCATCTTGTAATTATCATGTTATTTTTTTTTACTTTAGTTAAGTTTTATACATTTCTTTATTGTTTGAAAAAAGAGCCCAAATCCCAGCTTTTTTTTCTCTCCACGAAACCACTTGTTTCATCGGAAATGAAATAATGAGCCGAGCAAGCTTGCGGCCGTGTCGGCTTCTTCTTCATCCTCTCGTTATCTCTCAGAGCCTCTGATCTTATATCACTTTTTATCTCTCGTTGTATCTTCCTCTCCTTCTCTCTCTCTCTTTCTTTCTCTTTCTCTTTTTTTTTCTCTCTGTCTCTCGATTTCACTCTCTCTCTCTCTCTCTTCTCTCTCTTTCTCTCTCTCTCTCTCTCTCTCTCTCTCTCTCTTTCTCTTTCTCTCTCTCTCTCTCCTCATCGCCCGTGGCTGTGCTGATAGTGTGATTGAGGTTTCGATTAGGCGAAGCACTCCAGGAGAGATAAAAGATTGAGAAGATATGGAAGAAGCAACAGCCGCCTCTGCGGAGAAGATCCTGGAAGAGTGGAGACTCGGCGAGAGCCAAACCGCCACCGCCGAGATTAGTTCCCTGCCACTCTCGAGGGTCGTGTTTCCACTCGGGCTGCCCCTCCCGATATCCGTCTCTGCTTCTCTGCTCCTCTCTCTCATCCCTCTCTCTCTCTTTCTCTCTCTCTCTTCTCTCTCTCCCTCTCTCTCTCTCTCTTCTCTCTCTCCTTCTCTCTCTCTCTCTTCTCTCTCTCTCTCTTCCCTTATCACTCTCTCCTTATCCTTCCATCCCATCCATCGCTCATTGTCATTCGCCAACCCAAGAAGCGCTGTCACTGTTGTGACGCCGTGAGGGGAAACAAACCGCAAGGCTGGTTGAACATCTGTCGAGAAGGGGCAGTGGGGGATGAGGAGAGAGAGAGAGAGAGAGAGAGAGAGATAGAGAGAGAGAGGAAGAGAGAGTGAGAAAGGGAGAGAGAGAGAAAGAGAGGGAGAGGAAGGGAGAGAGAGAGGGGGAGAGAGGAGGAACAAAGAGAGAGAGAGAGAGAGAGAGAGAGAGAGAGAGAAAGAGCGAGTCTAAGAAAAAAGAAAAGTACAAGACCACTAAAGAGAAGTTGAAAACTTCCGAGGAGAGGGAGGAATGGAGAGTAACCGACATTTCTCTACAGAGATCGGACGCTGGTGTAATCTCTCAACGAGATCCAAAAGCCATGTCGTTGGCCGAGATCGAGGGGGCACTCTCCTTTATTTCCTTTACCTATTTGTCTCCTCTCACTCTTCCTCTCTCTGTCTCTCTCTCCCTCTCTCTGCTTCTCTGCTTCTCTCTCAACACTCACTCTCTCTCTCTCTCCCTGCTTTCCCAGTCGCTCCTCCGTCGTCTTTCCCTCACAAACCGCTACCGCAGCGGTAGCCACAGGCTTGATGCGCTCCCGACCAAATTCGAGGCTTTATTTGGAATAGAAGAGAGAGGAGTAAGGAGATAGTGAAAGAGAAAGAGAGAGTAGAGAAGGTAAAGAGATTGAGAAAAGGGAATTTGATAAACGGTGATAAAATTATTTAAAAAGCGACAACCGAGAGACCGTAACAAGAGAACGAATCTAGTGACTATTAGGAGAAGTAGGGGAGGAAAGATTGTTTAAGTACAAAGAGCAGACGTTGAAAAAGGTAGGCTATTTGGAGAGAGAGCGAGAGAAAGAGAGAGAGCGAGATAGAGAAAGAGAGAAAGAGATAGAGAAGGAGAGAGTGGGAGAGCGAAAGAAAGAGAGAGAGAGAGACAGGGACCGAGAGAAAAGGAGAGGGTGACAGGTCTGCGCGTATACGCATATATGTGTGTGTGGTGCATATCGTGGCCGACAGCGGCAGTGGCCGCTTGATCCTAAGGTGAGATTACGCTTCTTTCCTCTATCTCTACCTTCTCTTTCTCTCTCTCTCTCACTTTTCTCATCTCTCGCCTCTCCCACTCCATTTCTCACTCCCTCACTCTCTCTCTCCCTCTCCCTCTCTTTCTCTCCCTCTCCCTCTCTTTCTCTCCCTCTCTCTCTCACTCTCTCTCTCCCCTCTCCCTCCCTCTCTAAAAAGCAGTCCTGCCCAATTCATTCGCCGTTATGAACGGCGCGTCTATGAGATGGCGTCTATGAACGTGTCTATCCCAGCAGTCGCTTTACCATTTTGGTTTGCCCCTCAGCCATCGCACCCCAGGGAAGAGAGAGAGAGAGAGAGAGAGACAGACAGGGAGAGAGTGACAGAGACAGAGACAGATCCAGACATATATCTCATCGCCTGTGCTTTTCCCTTAGTATTTTTTAGTTCAGTATTTTTTTTTCGGCATCATCTGAGAACACCTCATAGCCACAGCGTTCTACAACGTGTCATGGCCGGAAAGAAAGAAAGACAAATGGCCATGAGGCTTTCCTCAGGCGCCTCATTAAGCATTACCGTGTTTTAGCATCGTCATTCTAATTGTGATGCTTCACTGTTGAATGTCTCCGAACACTTTTTGTATTTTCTTTAAACTTATGAAGTACTCGTTGTCAATAATTTCCGGATTGCCACATCTACGGTATCGCCCTTAACGCTTGGAAGTTACAAAAAAACCATTAACCTCTCGAGGTTGTCAGAAATTTTTACCAACTCTGGCCACATCATTGTTAGTGCCGTTTCGCTATCTCTTTGTATGCCTGCTAGAACATGTTCTCCACCCCCGTCTTATGGTTAGCAAGTGCATATCTCAAGAGTCCTTCTGTATCTGCGTATGACTCAGAAGTTGCTCTCTGTCTCTCTCTCTCTCTGTCTCTCTCTCTCTCTCTCTCTCTCTCTCTCTCTCTTTCTCTCATTCACATCTCTCACTCTGTCTTTCTCTCATTCACATCCCTCTCTCTCTCTCTCTCTCTCTCTCTCTCTCTCTCTCTCTCTCTCTCTCTCTACTCCCGTGAGTGATGGTGGGCGGAGCTTCCTCTGTCTATGATCTCGCCGTCTCTCTTCGTCTACCTCATTCTCTCTCCCATTTCGCCCTCCACCAACCACATTTCAGACGTTTTCTGTGCATTGGCTGACGTTTATGTTAGACCGACGACAAATCCTAATTATTGCATTCTTTACTTGCTTCACATTTCTGGCCTCTGCTCAACACCGCGGAATATGAGAGGCAGGCAAGAGAACCGCTGGCAATTTTCAATCGTGCTTAAAAAGACAGGATAAAAAAATTATAGCCGCCTCTCAAGCTTCTCTCTTTCTCTCTCTCTCAAATTCTAAAGTAATTAGTGCGGCTCAAATCGGCAACAGTCTCTGCGCATTTTTTTCTTTTCGAAGTGCAGCGCTCGCGCTTTGAAATCACCAATAAACCATGTTTCTCATTATTCGCGTGTTGAGGCATTAAATGATCTCCATAATTTTCTTTATCTCCTTCCTATTTTCGGTGTGCTCTTTACAGTAACCCTTTCTCTCTCGCACTGAAAATGGGCGGCGCCCCTGTCGAATACGACAACGACGATAGCAAGCTGGACGACGACGCGCTCCGGCATGTCTACGAGCAGCTCAAGAACGCGCCGCGACTACGGTACAGGTGGCCGCTTTTTTTATTGTTTGGTCAATTTCAAATTGTTAATTTTCCCGCCCAGAAATTTTTGACGCTTTATTTTTGCAGGAAAACAGCGTGTTCCTACGTACTCTGCACTGCGCTCCCGCCACACTGGCGATGCAACAAGGTGAGCTTACCGTAATGAGCACTAGTAGTGTTGCGTCAAAGTGAAATAGAGAGAGAGGGAGAGAGAGGGAGAGAGAAAAAGAGATTGAGAGAGAAAGAGAGAGAGACAGACAGACAGACAGAGAAACAGAGAGGGCCGGGCTACTAAATCGTTGGCTATAATAATCTTCATGTGTCAAAAGATAATATGTAGTACGTACGTAGTATATGATCAAATATACATGAAACAAAATTAATTGTATCTGGGAATTCTGCCAAACATTTCCGTTTCGTTTCCTCGCGGCCAATTCTGATGTATTCCTTCTTGGCATGATTGCATTTTATGGACGCTACAGAATTGTACGAAAATCCGTCCACTCGTGTCTACGTGCGAAACTGTCACTTTCTGAATGAATTGTTGTCGCCAGAAAGAGCAACAGCATCCGCGTGCTTTGCCGTGCAGGCAGAATGCCGAATGGTTTTGTCACATGGCCTCGTCGAGTCTCTGAGAGAGCTAGCAACGAAAATAGAGACTGTTTCAA